>JAVJIF010023070.1:0-80958 GCA_038442645.1 Agave tequilana
TTTTTCTGTTCTCTTAATGTAAGAAAAAACTATAAGAATCTATATGCAGAGTGAATTTGGGTCTTCAAGTCAGCCTTTTTGGTGCAACCTACAGTTTGATCTCCCATACTTAGATTGTTTTACCTTTTTTTTGTTTTTAATTTTTCTTTGTTTTTCTTTTCATTTCCTTTCTTTCTCCCTTTCTTCTTCCTGCCCTAGAGGTTTTCCCCTTTTTTTGTTATTTATTTATTTTTTTCTTTTGTTGGTTGCTTCCTTCTTTTCCTCTCTCTACACGTTTCTTTTTTAACAATTTCCTTGCATTTGTTCCTTATTTTTTTCATGTATCTTTCTTTCTTTGCTCTCTCCAACCTGTGTTCTTTGTCCCTTTTTTCTTTCTTCCCTCTGTGTAGACTCATTTTTATTCTTTTTCCTCTTTATTTCTTAGTTTCTTTCTACTTTTTAGAAGGAAAAAAAGACCTGCTTCATTAAGAGGCAATAATGAAACCGAGTGGAAATAATTTTTCCTTAAAATTTTCTTAAAGTGTTAGATAATAAAAAATGTAATAAAAAATTTAATATAATATAGTTAATGTCTTTATTAAAAAAGTATTTAAAAATATAAAAAGTATTTTAACTCAACACTAATTATTTTGTATACAACAAAAGATAACGTCTAAGAGTATATTAAGTTATTTGGTAGATATATAAAGGACATATATCTATATGAAGAAAATGTAAATCAGCTGGTACAGGAGGCAACTCCCTCCTATGTCGCACTCAAAAATCTATTTCCCGAGTGAATTTTCAAGATCCGACCGCATATTATTATCTTCATATTCTAAGATATACACATGTAAAAAATCAAGTGATTTGAAGTTTGTTTACTCCATTTCTTTGGGTGCAAACATTAACGGTTTTTTAATAATAAAACAAAATGGAACGATTAGATCAATGAGTAAACGAACTTCAAATCACTTGATTTTTTATATGTGTATATCTTAGAATATGAAGATGATAATGTGCGGCCGGATCTTAAAAATTCACTCGAAAAATATGATTTTGAGTGCGACATAGGAGGGAGTTACCTCCTGTGTCAGCTGATTTACATTTCTCTTTATCTATATATTCATACTACAGAAAAGTGTACAATTCATAATGTAGCTGCATCACATAATATATAACTATGATTTGTTATTGTTTTTGTTGTTGTTATTATTTGATCAAAGCCAGTGACCAATATAAGAAAATTAATTTGGAATCCAAGAGTCATAGATTTCAATTTCAATACATGAATGTTTAAAAATTAGACTTATTTGCTTCATGTGCATGGCCTGCACCTAATTGAAAAACTACCATGCAAACTTTGCATGAGCTTGATCCTTTATAAAACTCTAGTCATCCAACCTGACAACTGCACAATTCAGAGCTGATTTTTTCTTTTCTTTCTTTTTTTTTAAAAAATATAGGCCTTAGTTTGGAAAGCTCTTAATTTACTAAGTTTTTGGATTGGTGAATTACTAATCCAATTAGATAAACATTTTTCTTTTTTATTGTTTGAAACATAGGCCATATTTGGGTCACCAGATGGAATGCTTTTAATTTACTAGGTCTTTGGATTGATGAATACTAATTCAATTAGATAAACACAGTAGAGATCGGCATAAATCATTGGTCCAACTTGCTTCATGAGATATAAAATAAAAATAAATTTTAATATTCTTATTTTATCTTCAAAAATCATTCAAAAATGTCATGATTAAAAACTCTCTCTTTTCAATTTATGATTAGTCTACATATATTGATTATTTTGATTATTCAAAGAAATTATGTCTCTTATTCTGTTGCTATCATATATTGAATTATTCTTTAGACTAAATTACCAAAAACTAATGAACTTAATGATTTTTCAAGAAGCCACCTAAATTTGATTTATTATGACTAAACACCACAAACTTTTCAAGAAACTGATGCCCATTAGTTAGATGTTAACAAGAGCCTAAAAAGTAAGTTTTGCCCCCTCATTAATTCTTTCCCATTCCACCAACTACACATCAAATTCTTTAGAACCAAAAGTAAAAAAGACCCTAAAAGAAGTCATTTTCCTTGGTCTCTCTCACTTTCTCTCAAGAACCGAAAAAAAAAAAAAAAAAAAATTCCCCTTGCTGGGAAGAGAAAAACTCGTCTTAACAGACTTTTTTGAGGTTATTGGAGATGAGTGATTGTCGTCATCAGTCTTGATTGGTCATCATGGGTATCATTGTTGGCTGTGAAGGTCAATGCGATCATGGAAGCTTGGTGGGTGTTGGGTTAACATTGAGAAAACATAGTTTTCTTAAAGAGATGATGAGAGGTGGGAGGTGAGACTATTTTGTTATTAACTGGTCATAAATAGTCATATGAGGATCAAATGGTAAAAGAAAAAAAAAAAGAAAAGAAAAGTGAGTCTTTAACGGGTGCAGCGATTTATACTCACAGAATTGCTTAACACAATCATATTTTAAGAATAAAAGTTGTTAGACAGTTTTAATCTTAAATTAAAAAGATCAAAATAGACATTGATTAACTCTAATATTACAAATAGAGGAAATTCTATTCCTAAACACACACAAATAATTGCTGAATACACTTACTCAAATTCTATTCCTAATGAATCTTGCTTCTTTTTTATTCTTTAAATGTATGTTTCTTCTTCACTTATACAAAGCCTAAAATATTTCACAGCGTCTATACGATCAAAAAATTCGCATTGATAACTATGAACAAACAAATAATATCATGGAAGCATTGCAATGATCAAAAGGTAAGTTTCTCCCTATAATTCATTAAATTAAATTTTTTTTCCCCCTTTTGGTGGTTTTGCATTACTAATCATCATAAATACTTTGCACCTGACCTTTCTATACTGTCATGTCATAGAATAAAAACATGTCTCTCTTCCTCTCAATTTAGGATTTATTAGTTTTTATTTTTAGATTATTGAGTATAAATTAAATATTTATGTTCTTACCAAATAAATTTACATATTTTTTTTGTTGATGTAGCAGATTTAGATTCCAACCTCTCAGTCAATAGGGTAAAAACTTTTTTTATAACTTTTTAAAAGATGTTTTTTTAAAAAAAAATGAACAATTTGATAAAATAAATTTTGATTAAAATACTCTAGTGATACAACTGAAGACAATACACATGTGACATGATACTAAATAATTTGCCATCCACAATACGAGCATTTTCTTCCCTTAGAAAAAAATATATGTATGAAATATAATATGTATTAACACTATTCTAACAAACTAATTAACGCAAACATTTATACATGCTGACGTTGTACACAATACTAAATGCCGATCGGTCTGATGAGTCATATTTTTGAATTAGATTGAGCTAAAAAAATATTACTTAAAAAAATATTATACTATTATTAAATATTTTGTTGTTTTTTGGCAGACATATCAATAAAGAGGGTTGCTTTCAAGTTGCGTTCCTCTCAACCTGTAGGCTATCTAAAGATCACTAAAAGACAAGTCACCAAAAAGCAGAGTTCCAAGCTCCAGACGCAGGGCTAATCATAGCCATCACAGCAGCATCAAGACGCGAGGATCAAAACCCGCGTCTCAGCACCAAGACGCGAGGGTCAAAACCCGCGTCTCAGCCAGCACTGCAGCACCAAGACGCGAGGATAAAAATCTGCGTCTCAGCCAGCACTGCAGCACCAAGACGCGAGGATCAAAATCTGCGTCTCAGCCAGCACTGCAGCACCAAGGCGCGAGGGTCGAAATCCGCGTCTCAGTTATAACTTTCCTCGTTATGGGGTCAATCACCACCCACATAATGAGGAAGTTAACCCCCATTGTGGAGTGTTTTTAGGGGGCACGTTCACCCTGAAACCTCTATAAATAGCCCCGTTGCTATGGAGAAAGGGTCGGTCAATTAGATCTTGACTTAATACTTTTCACAGAGAAGGAAAGAGAGTCCAACTCTTCAAGTAACTTGCTGCGTACAAGTTAATCTCTGCGTACAATCTCTTTGAGATTTCTGGTTGACAGAGCTGTGTTACTCCGTCCACCATCCAAAGAGAAGATCCCTAAAAGTTCTTGACGTTCACCCGATCAACAGAAAACAAGATTCACTTTCCACCGCCACCTGAAGAACCCAGCATTAATCAAAGGGAAGATTCAAGACTCAATATCCTCTCTCCCTTGTAGTCGGAGTATAAGTTTGTTGTAAACTTTTAATTGATTCAAGGAAACTTTACACGAATTTTTCTCCTACCAAACAAGAGATGGCGACTCCGCTGGGACTACTTTCTCTACTGATGAGCAAGTGGTGGCGCAAGGTGACGTCATTGTAACCCCCTGATCCCTGGTGTATGTAGTACCGTATCGGTACGCGATACGACGTACAAAATTGATTTGACCTCCGTGGTTGTCCGATTACCTGATTTCAGTTTCAAAAATCATTTTCTAATATTTGAGATTTTTTAGGATTTTCTGGATTTTTTCTGGATTATTTTGGAAAAACTCCGTCGTCGGTGTCGACCGATACCGATAACCGGCCTTCCGATTTTTATTTCACAAACAGAGTTGGATTTTGAGAATCCGCTTTCACTGGATGTCTTAGAATCACATGAGCTACGTTTGGGTATTTTTGAGGATTTTTCAGAATTTATCAAAATCCGGCCAAACCGTTGTCGCCCGTATCGACGAGACACTCTGGGATTTTTAATTGGCAAACCGGGTTGAGTTTTGACAAACCGTTTTCATATTACGTCTCAGGATAATATTCTCTATTTTTATAATTTTTGGGCACCGTTCGGAGCTAGTCGAATTTTAGGCCGAATTAAATATTATTATTTTATTCTTTTCAATTCTTTTCTTTTTCTATTCTTTCCCCTTCTTCTCCCCCAAGCCTCTCCACCGCCTCACTGTTACCCACCGCCTCTCCCTCCTCTCTCTCTCTCCTTTATTCTCTCTCTCACTCTCCCACACTCTCTCTCTCTAAATCCTCTCTCTCTTCTCTCCTCTCCCCCCCCCTCTCTATACTGTACCCCAGTAAATGGGGGGGGGGGGGGGGCGACCTTTGCCACGGTCAGGCCAGGCCGCGGCGGCGCCGGCCGCCGCAGGCGCCGCCGGCGGCTGCACTCAGCCCGGCCGCGCCCCGGCGCGCACCTCCCCTTCTCCCCTACTTTCTTTTTTTTTCTTTTTCTTTTCTTTTCCTTCTCTGTCAATCAATTCTCCCCCTCTCTTTCCCTAGCTTTGGCTGCCGCCGGCGACCTCTGACCGTCGCCGGCGGCCCCCGCCGCCGCCGGCCAGCCTTGCTGGCCGGCAAGATCGTGCAGCAGCAGCAAAGGCTGCTGCTTCTTCTTCTTTTTCTTTGGGAAGTGGGTTTGGGTTAAGCCCAAACCCAATAACCCTTATCGGGTAAAACCCAATAACCCCAATGCAATACCCATTAACCCGTAAACCCATACCCATTAACTTAAGTCAAATGGGTTTGGGTTGTGGATCTGGACCCGACCCGTTATGAGCCAAACCCGCATCCGAAACCCAATAAAGGTAAGTTTACAGAAAACCCCCTTGTACAATTCAATATTTGCATTTAATATTTTATTTACATATTTAACCCTGTTTGTTATGATTTAGGGCCTGTTTGGTTCGTTGCAAAACGTCGCAAGTCGTAAGTTGTAAAATGAGAATGAAAAAAGTGAACTGTAGCAGTGAAAATATATTGTGTTTTACGGTATTTGGTTGATAAAGTGATGTGTAAATGGAAAAGTATATTGTGTTTTACGGTGTTTGGTTGGTAAAGTGAAAGTGTAAATGGTAAAGTATTTTGTGTTTTACGGTGTTTGGTTGGTAATGTAAAAGTGAAAGTGGAAAGTTGACCACAAATTAACTGTAGCAGTGATTTAAATATTATAAATACTATTAAATTAAATCTAATATTGCAAATTAAATTGTATTAATAAATTTGAGATAAAAAATTAATAATCTTAATATTTTATTTATAATAATAATATTAATAAAATATTAGTATAAATAGTAAAATATTACTAAAATATTAATTAAATAAATGATATAAAATTTTAAGAAAATCTAAAGAACAATAATAAATTTTTTAAGAATACTAATAAAATATAAATATTAAAAATGTTAAAAGAAATAAAATATAGTAATAATATTAAAAATACTTGAAAATTATTATAGTAAAAATTTTATTATAATATTATTGTAATATTATAGAAATATAAAATTAACAAAGTAAAATATAATTATAATTTAATAATAAATTATCATTATAGTATTATTATACTGAATTATTATTACAATATTACATAATAAAATATTAATATAATAATAAAAATATTATGATATTAATAAAGTATTTTTCATATTAAAAATTAAATAACTAAATATATAGTAATTTTATATTAAAGTATAATATTGTTATATTAATAAAATATTTACTCTAAATAAAATAATAAAAAATGGATAAGTATTAATAAAATAATAAAATATTAAATAAAATATTAAATAAAAATAGTAAATTAAAATAGTAAAATATTAAATATTAAAACAATATTAAAAACAATAAAAAATTAAAGATTAAAAATATAAAATAATTAAATACTTAAATAAGAAATTGAACACTATTTAAAATATTAAATTTAAAAATATTAAATTATATATTGATTATCAAGTAACTGTTTTGAATTGGTGTACTACAAGTGAGAGTTACATGACCACAAAATTAACTGTAGCAACTGCAAGTGAGAAAATATGAGTGTAAAAGTGAGAATTAAATGACCACAAATTTAACTGTAGCAACTGCAAGTGAGAAAATATGAGTGTAAAAGTGAGAATTAAATGGCCACAAATTTAACTGTAGCAACTGTAAGTTGGAAAAGTTTTTGCATTTTGCAAAATGGAAACAAACAAGTGAAAAGTGTAAAGTTGCAAAACTTTTTACATTTTGCAAAGTTTTGCAACCAACCAAACAGCCCTTAGTATTCGGGCGATATCTGGAGCATCCGGACCCCGATTCGGGCGATTCTGGATCCGTTGCGATCGTGGAGAAGAGAGCTACAGTCTTCTATCCAGTTTGTGAGTGTTTTCTTTTTATAAATTATATTTTATCATGATTATATCTTGGTTGGTTGCCTGCTTAAGAATAAAACATGATTATCGGTAAATCATGATAATTATCGTAATTCCTGCAATTAAAGCACAATAATACCTGATTTAGTATACGGACTGAATGGTTAGTTAATGAGATGAGGTAACCATAGTAACAAGACAGACGTCGTAGACAACTCGGACACAGATATCATGCCTGTACCGCCACTGTCCCACGGATCACTGGGTCACCATATTAGTGGATACTATTACTTCATATAGTAGCTCACAGTTAGATAACTATCGTCACCTGAATACTGATTCATGGGACTCGATGACACTACACTTGACATGACTACTGGACACCGTTAGTACACGCACCGGTATCAGCATTACACGGCTATGGTAGTTCACTAGGCATGATAATACACTGACCACCGATATGATATGGACTAGTGAGACATAGATCGATTATACGGATTAGTGCTACACATAGGCATTCCACTGTTACACGGATATATCAATGCACGGCATGTCACATTTCATATTTTGTTATTATCGTTACATGGATGCCCGATGCACTGTTACCTCATGTTCACACATCACTACTACATATGCTCACTACACGAGTACACAGGCATGTATTGTTTCTCACTTATCCTCATATGACTCCCCGTTCATCTTAGACATATTATTGTTCCATGTTACTGTATTCATGTTACATGATTATTTCCTGTTACTGATATGGATATTCCCGTTACTGGACATGAGAGCTGTTGATATGCGATATGTGGACTTCCACATCTATTGATCCCGTTATATTGTTCCTGTTATATTGTTCCCGATATATTGTTCCCGATTCCCGTTATATTGTTCTATGCTATCAACAGAGCTCTGGTCCAGTTACCATGTTACCCGTATCATGTACTGTAATTGTTCTTGTTACATTGTATACTGACATATCAGATCATAAGTTAACTTGGGTATGGGGGAGACTTGACGGTTGATTAGATCTTATCGGGTGATGTACTGGATCCATATTGTTAGTCCCACTGCAGGGGACGGTAGTGCTGCCTACCAATAGCTCCATGAGCTCCCGTTACTTGATTCGTGCTCCCCTCTTAGCGGAGGGCCCTGGTCTCAGCAGCCAGGGGTCCGTTTAAGGCCGTGATCCCGGGTATGCACGGGATACATCCACCCGATAAGAACTCCTCGACCATGGGTTTCCAATTCACATAATAAAACAGTATGCACAATAGTGACGTCGGGAACACTTGTTATTTGGTTACTCTCTCGTTTGGATAATGGTACCCGTAGGCCATGTCCGGATGGGTTCGACTGGAGTGCGGGCTCCAGTATGAACTGCCAGTGGTATGGGACACTGGAAGAGAGTGATTGTAATACCAGGTGGTACTGATTGCTACTATTGTATAAATAACATGACTTGCCGGATACATGCTTACTACCTGTTACTGTTCCTTGCCTGATACATGTTTAGTTGTACTTGTTATTGTACCTGATCATTTATCCGAGATCATGTTACATGTCTATTTGTTACTTTACCCGATACATGTTACACTTTCTGTAGTAGCATACTATTCATGCATATGTGCATATATTCTCTTTTCTGTCTACCTTGCATACATCATTACTGTCTATGCACCACACCGTATACTGGTTAGATAACATATGCCCATCTGCATGTTCACTGCTATCACATCACCCCTAGCATGTACAATCGTCACCACTAGATCACATTATACGATGACCCAATGATAACCGGTTAGGTAGTGATGGTAGTAAAAGTTGACCTGTTTATATCTTTGCACTGCTTCCATGTTTATCTCTTTCTAGTGTTTATATATCCTTATTATATGGTATCACTTGTCCAAACCCATGTACTATATATTTTTATCGTACTTGTAGTACTATTGTACATATTACTGCCTCCTTCATTTTACCACTCACTAGGTCGCTTTCTGACGACCCTGAGTTTGTATGCCCAGATTGGAGATCCGAGTTACCGTAACTTCAGAGAGTGCCTTGGGGTCACATCGGAGCTTCCTCATCGGGACTATGCCTAGGTATCTTGGTGCTTTATTTCCGTTATCTTATTTGTCCCTATTTGTTATATCTGTTATGATCGCTGACCTATTTCTGCAGGTATTCTTGTACTTATTTCATGCTGGAACTCAGGTATATATGAAGATTATTTACTGTACTGAGGCTTAGCGTACGTACGTGGGGTTTTCCGCCTTGCGTATGTACGTCGCCATAACGTCCCCGTATCTTCGGAAGCGGGGCGTTACAGTCATTTACATGGGGAAAACGGTCGAATCACTTGTCGTGGAATTCGCCCAAGCAAAGTATGAAGAGTTCCTTTCCTCCGGCTCCAAGAGCCCAAAGGCCCGTGCCTACCGCAGGGTCTCTACGGGGAAATGCCCCGAAGCCCGCCCTGAGATTCCCTCAGACGCGGCTGCTGTAAAGGATGTCGTGGCTAATCGCGCCACGCGTAACATCCGTGCCAACGTCTCTCAGGAGACCCGCGTGGTCAACTTTTCTGGTGTTCAATCAGCCCATCCTCTTCCTCAGCACCAGGTCGTCGGCAGTTCCCCTCAACCTCCACGACGCAACCGGAACGCTGAACGGCGGCAGAGGAGGCGTGCGCGTCAACTACAAGTTGGAACGACCGATTGTCCAACAGAGGTAGTGCGCAAGGTTCAGACCAACGTATCGCATCCAAGACATGAAGTCCGCGTTTAGCAGCCCAAACGTGAGGTTCAGCAAGCAGGCTCCTGGGAAGCCCCACTCCCCAGATGCCAAGGCGAAGCTCGCGTACATTGTCAAGTACAAGAGGCACGCGCTTCTAGGCATGGGGCCCAGCAGCCCTGCAATTTTCAAGCGTCAATTATCAGCAACGTGAGAGCTGCGTCTCTCATCAGCAGAGACACCAAGCTCACGCTCAGAAGCTGCGACGCAAGAGCTGCGTTCATGCGCCCCGCGTCTCTGAACCCTGCGTCCCAGCTGTACAAAGTAAGGATGCCTCCCGCCCTCGACATTGCGAGGCTAATCTCTTTGCTCCTCCTCCCACGGATCTAAGAGATTATTTGACAAGGAAGAGAAGTGCTAATTGAATCACTTCATCATGTTGCTGCGAACGGCTTATCACAATGCTCTCTGAGTGCCGTTGTAGCTCAAATGCAAACCAGCATTCTCTAGTCAGACAGCTGACCCTGATTCCCCGATCAGCTAAAAGAAGTCGTTCCCATAGAAGGAGGGTCTTCTCTAATACTGAGTATCCTGAGCTCACTGCAAACATGGCAAGCAGGAGCAGGGGAAAGCAACCGGCGATCAGCTCCGATGATGAATCTGACGCAGAACCGGAAGGAGTGTACAGACACACTCGCACCCGGACCGGGGCAATCCCCCCGATTGACTACAATGCTCTAACCCGGGCATTGAGGTGAATGACTCGCATTCCGCTATTGCAGAGTCACAGGCTTCAAACTCTTCTTTAGAGAAAGAAGCCTTTATATACATGACCAGCACTCCTGAGGAGACCGCCAGACGCTTGGAGCAGCAAGCCCAGGTCCAGAGGGAACAATTCGAGATGATTCGTGCTCAGCAAGAATCTATCAACTCCCTCAAGCAGATACTCGCACAGTTGCTTGAAGATAAGAGGAAGTCAACCGACAAAGCCTCCTCTAAAAAGTCTAAAGGCAAACGAAAAGAGGGAGAAAACTCATCTTCTGTACGTATAGAGGAGAAAGAGCAGCCTACTTCTGGTTCGTCTAAAACCTCGTCACAAAGAAAGGACGACCGAGACCAAGAAAAGGTTTATTCTAAAAGAATGAATCAATTAGAGCAACGTCTGGATGCCCTTACCAACCGAAAGGCTTGCAAGAAGCAGGAGTGGTCCGACCATATCCGACCGAGTGGGACCTTGTTCCATACCCTCCCAAGTTCAAGGCTCTGACCCTCCAAGCATTTGATGGGAAAGGTTCACCGAACCAGCATATCTACTATTTTAAATCCCAAACAGGGAATGTGGTAGATAACGATGCCATCCTGGCACGTTTGTTCATTGGCACCCTAAAAGGGCTTGCCTTCGAATGGTTCATGAAGCTCCCAGAAGGCTCCATTTAGAATTGGGACGATTTGGAGAAGCTCTTTCTAACGCGCTTCTTTGAAGATGACTCGGAGGTCACCATGTCAACCCTTTTGGCTACCAAACAGCGAAAAGGAGAATCCGTCAAGTCTTTCGTAGAAAGATTTCAGAATGTGGCACTCTGATATCCAAGCGGTATGACCCAGGTCACCCTAGTGGAAACATGTCGCTATAATTTACAAACCTCGCTCCTCGCCCAAATAGGAGTCGCCGAAAGCCGCACCTGGAAGCAGTTGATCCAACAAGGTGAACAGGATGAAGAAATTATCGCTCGGGTCAGGGCAGAAGAAAACAAACCCAGACCTGAGAGGTCAACAAGGCGTGCGCCAGACACTTCCCTCCAAGCAAAACGGAAGGATAACTTGACGACAGAGATCAAATCCCCCGTCAAACCTCAACCGGTTAAGGGAAGTGGCTCTTCAAGCCAACCACGCGCCAGCAAGCAGTATTTCTTCAAGGATGAACATGTCGACACGCTCTTCAAATTACTTAACAATAGCAACAGACTGAAGCTTCCTGAAGCTAGGCGCCCTGAAGAAGTCGGTAAAACCGATAATCCCAACTACTGCTTGTATCACAGGATGTTGGGACACCCACACCAAGAGCTGTTATGTCTTCAAGGACATCCTTCAGGCTCTGATTGACACTGAGGTATTAAAACTCCGTCCAGAGCAGAAGAAGGTGACGGCCAATATGACGTCATTTCTCCAGTTTGGAAGAGAACCTCCAACGCCCTCTGGGGTAGTCCCTGTCCCAAGAGGAGAGCTAAGAATGATCAACACAGACCCTCACCAGCAGCAAGAGAAAGGCCTGGTACCTGTTCCCACACCTCGGGGAGAAGTCATGTGGGTTCATCCCGACCTTGTGGATGGCCAGCAATGGACCACTGTGACCAGCAGGAAGTCCAAAGGCAAAGCTAAAGCTTCATCCTGTAATGTGGTATGTGCCTCTTCTCGGGAAGCAGAGACTGATGTTCCCTCGTTGACTGATTCAGAAGAGGAAACAATAGCTCTGGCCACAGAACCCAACTAACATGTGGCAGAAACCCGTTCAGGGCAGTCATATTTGAAAAAGTATGACGAAATGGCGGTAACTTCTCCAAAATCTGCTGCAGAGCCAGCCAAGCCTTCCACAAAATAACCCGTGGAAAGACAGAAAGAGCTTCGGTTCTCCAGAGTCCTCTCAAAAGACATCGCGAAAGGATCCGCAGCGTCTTACCGCCTCGATGTCCTGACTCAACTGGCCAATATCCCGGCCCGAATTACTCTTTATGAGCTCCTCAGGCTATCGAAGTCAACCAGAGAAGCTCTACAAGAGGCCCTCGCTAATGCTGAGGTTTTCATGACTCAGGTGCCAATCGGACCAAAGGAGGAAGATGTAGAAGATTGCCTCCATGCCTCCCAAAATGCTCCCTGCATCACCTTCACAGCAGACGATATGCAGGTCAAAGGGAAACAAGATCGGCCCCTGTACTTCACAGGGTATATTGGTTCATCTGAAGTAAGTCGCATTCAGGTGGATCCTGGGTCCGCATTGAGCATTATGCCTCGCCGGGTCATGCAGCATTTAGGGATTCCTACTCACCGTTTGAGCGCTACCCAGACTACCATTTATGGGTTCAATGCCAATGGAACCCGTCCAATGGGGAAGATCAAGCTCAAATGCCAGATCGGGGACCTAAGGTCAGAGGTGACATGCTACGTCATCGATGCCGACACTTCCTTCAATCTGCTGCTGGGACGACCATGGATTCATCGTAATTCTATCGTTCCCTCTACTCTCCACCAAGTCATGAAATACATCGACGGGAGTGGAAAGGTGCGAACGTTGATTGCCGAAAGGCATCTGTTCAAGGGAGTTGAGCATTATTTCATAGATTCTCTCCTGTATCAGGACTCTATGAAAACAGATGAAATCCCGCAACCAGAGGAGCCCGACTCTGGTAATGAAGCCGACACCGAGCCGGAAAAAGAAGAGTGCATGTGGGAACTAGATCCACTTGTAACAGGCATTAATAAGCTCGATGTTGATAATACCACCAATGATGTAAACGGATGGTATATTAATGAAGAATTAGATTTGACGTATTTCTCTGTATTTGCTTCTGATTCAGTGCCGTCAGACAATAGTACCGAGGTGGATGATGATCTCTGGTCGGCAATGGATGCTTTGACATCATTGCATGTACCAGTGAAATCATCCTTCGAAACATACCGAGATGCTAGTAATGCACAAGAATCCATATTCATGGTTCCAGCGAGACGGAAAGGCCAAAGACCAATTCTTTTCGGACGAGTTGAATCCGAACCAATAACCTGTGAAGAATCAGAAGGTGAGGAGGAATCCCCTCAGTTCGGTCATTATGAGCCAAAGGTACTCGCAATGATGGGAAGCATGGAGTATGATTTAACAAACGGACCAGAGTTGAATTACGACAAAGGAAGGAGAATGCTACTTCGATCTTTTGTGCCGAAAGGGAAAACCCCTGATTATTATCATCGGACTCGCAGGGGGTTGGGCTATGTATCAACTCCGATCCCATCAGCCTCTGACTCTGGAGAGTCATTGGGCCATGATTGCTCATCGGGCACGTCCTCGTGGGAATCAGATGCTAGTGTCGGCAACATCTTCAGAGAACTTTCAGTGAACATGGTTTCAACAAGCCACCTGAAAGACAAAGGTGAAGAGGTAATCCAATCTGATACAGATCCTTGGATCCAACACTTAAACAATCTTTGGGATACTCGCTTTGAACAACGCGAGCCACCAACAGAAGATAAGGTTGTCCAGATCAATTTAGGAGATGAGGCTAATCCTAAGCCCATCTTCATAAGCGAAGGCCTATCACCTTCTGAGAGAAAGGATCTAATATCTCTTGTGTAAGAATATATAGACGTCTTCGCCTGAAATTATGAAGATATGCCTGGACTCGATCCTCGAGTGGCTATGCATCGCCTCAACATTAATACGGACGTAAAGCCCGTCAAGCAACAACAGCGATGGTTCCGTCTAGAAATAATGGAGGCAATTCAATCAGAAGTCAGAAAGCTTATAGACTCTGACTTCATTAGGGAAGAACAACATCCTGATTGGGTAGCCAACATCGTCCCCGTTATTAAAAAGAACGGAAAGATTCGGATCTGCATTGATTTTCGTGATCTAAACGAGGCCTGTCCTAAGGATGAATTCCCACTGCCAATCACAGATGTCATGATTGACAATACGTGTGGATTCGAGCGAATGTCCTTCATGGATGGATTTTCAGGATATAATCAAATCAAAATGTATCCTGATGACGAAAGACATACCTCTTTCAGGACACTACTGGGTGTATACTGTTACACCGTCATGCCCTTCGGACTGAAGAATATAGGGGCGACATATCAAAGGACCATGAATGCCATTTTTCACGAACACATGCGCAAAACGGTGGAATGCTATGTTGACGACATCGCAATAAAAAGCAGCGCTAAAGGTTATCATTTAACTGATTTAAAGGTTGTCTTTGACATCATGCGGGCTCATCAATTGAAGATGAACCTCATCAAGTCCTTCCTGGGGGTGGCCAGTGGCAAATTCCTCGGATTTATCGTAACCTCCACGGGAATTCATTTAGATCCGGAAAAGGTTCGTGCTATCCAGGAGATGCAACCTTCGAGAAACCTCAAAGAGCTCAGGGGATTACAAGGACGATTGACGTACATCCGCAGGTTTATCTCAAATCTCTCCGGAAGATGCCAACCCTTCACCAAATTAATGAAGAAGGGTGTTTCGTTCATTTGGGATAACGCTTGCCAACAAGCATTTGAGGAAATTAAACAATACCTCACACGACCACCAGTCCTTGCAGCTCCGGTATCCGGAAAACCTTTCCTGATATACGTCCGAGCGATGGATCATTCTTTAGGAGCTCTACTAGCTCAGAATGATGATCAAGGACGAGAGCAAGCAATCTACTATTTGAATAGAACAATGATCGGAGTCGAACATCGGTACAACCCGATTGAGAAGGAATGTTTGGCATTGGTGTTTGCTATTCAGAAAATGTGACACTATTTGGTAGGCCAAACTATAAATGTCATATCAAAAGTCAACCCCAACAGAAAAATCGTGTTATCTACGTTTGGCCGGATTTTCGATAAATTCAGAAAAATTCCCAAAAATACTCTAACGTAGATAACATGATTCTAAGACACATGGTGAAAGCGGATTCGGAAAATGCAACTCTGTTTGGGAAAGAAAAATCGGAAAGCCGATTATCGGTATCGGTCGACACCGACTACGGAGTTTTCCAAAATAATCCAGAAAAATTCCAGAAAATCCTGAAAAATCTAAAATGATTTTTAAAACTGAAATCAGCTCAATCGGACTACCACGGAGGTCAAATCAATTTTGTACGTCGTATCGCATACTGATACTGTGATACGTACATCAGGGAGCAGGGGGTTACAGAGTGTGTGTGTGTGTGTGTGTGAGTGTGAGAGAGAGAGTGTGTGTGTGTGTGTGTGTGTTGTTGGGTTCGGGTTCATACCCAAACCCACTATAATCCTATGGGTTGATTGGAAACCCGTTACCCAATAAGCCCTAAACCCGACCCGTTACCCACTAACCCACTTCCACTTAAGGCATCGGGTTTGGGTATTGGATCCAAACCCAACCCGTTATGAGCCCAAACCCGCATCCAAACCCATTAAAGGTAATCTTACAGAAAACCCCCTGTTACATTTCCGTATTTGCATTTGCAATATTGTTATTTACATATTTAACCCCATTTTATTACTTTTAGTGCTCGGACGATATCGGGAGCATCCGGACTCCGATTTGGACGATTCTGGAACCGTTGCGATCGTGGGAAAGAGAGCTACCTTCCTATGGCCAGTTTGTGAGTGTTTTATTTTTCTAAATTATATTATTTATTCATGTTTAGCTTTCGTTATGAAACTGTAATTATGGGTTAAGCACTAACACTGTTAAATTAATAACTTAACTCGAGAAACGTCATGTTTTGTAATAAGAATCTGTATATAATGTGAGCAAACATAGACACTAAGCTAGATGATCAATTAAAGAATCACTAGACACTGTCACTGCATGGATAACTATTATGATTACACACTACTGCTACTTGAACACCAAGACACGCGGACGTCATTATACGGGATCTTGTCACTATTCCACTGTCACCCTTACCGACCCACTGGTACACTAAACACCGTAGTGCATGTAGATATCGGTTACACTGGATATCGGTATTGCATGTAGCTTTCATGTAGTTTCATGTACACGTCTCACCGTTACATATGTTTGTGACCTACTGATATACGGATACACTAGTACACTGCATACCGTCATGTTAGATTGATATCCTCGTTACATGGATGCACTGATCACTGTTATTACATGCACTATCACAGAGATATTACACGGATTATTGCTACACATAGATGTTCCACTGGTACACGAATAGACCAATGCACGGACTACTGCATTTCATATTATTGTTACCGTTATGTCATGTTTACATATCACTGTTACACATGCATGTCATGTTTCCATATCCCTATTACACATGCATGTATGGTTTCTTTATTCTTGTCATATGGATTCCCGTTCATATTACATGTACTATTGTTCCATGTTATGGTATTCATGTTATATGATTGTTTCCTGTTACTGATATGGATATTCCCGTTACTGGACATGAGAGCTGTTGATATGCGATATGTGGACTCCCACATCTATTGTTCCCGTTTCCTGTTATATTGTTCCCGTTTTCCGTTATATTGTTCTATGCTATCAACAGAGCTCAGGTCCGGTTATCATGTTACCCGTATCATGTACTGTCTTTGTTCTTGTTACATTATATACTTGACATATCAGATCATAAAGCTAACTTGGGTATGGGGAAGACTTGACGGTTGATTAGATCTTATCGAGTGATGTACTGGATCCATATTGTTCTCCCACTGCAGGGGACGGTAGTGCTACCTACCAATTGCTCCATGGGCTCTCGTTACTTGTTTCATGCTCCCTTCTTAGCGGAGGGCCTTGGTCTTAACAGTCAGGGGTTTGTTTAAGGCCGTGATCCCGGGTATGCACGGGTACACCTACCCGATAAGAACTTCTCGACCATGGGTTTCCAATTAACATAATAAAACAGTATACGCAATAGTGACGTCGGGAACACTTGTTATTTGGTCACTCTCTCGTTTGGATAATGGTACCCGTAGGCCATGTTCGGATGGGTTCGACTGGAGTGCGGGCTCCAGGATGAACTGCCAGTGGTATGGGATACTGGAAGAGATTGATTAAAATACCAGGTGGTACTGATTGCTACTATTGTATAAATGACATGACTTACCTGATACATGTATGCTATCTTGTTACTGTTCATGATACTTTATCCGATATCATGTTCCCTGTATACTTATTACTTTACCTGGTACATGTTACACTGTTTGTAGTGGCATACTACGCATGTTCTGCATTGTGCATATGCCCATCTGCATGTTCACTTCTATCACGTCACCACTCGCCTGTTTGTTTCCATCACATCACCATTTATTCTATAAACTGGACACGACTATAGACATGACCCGATGATAACTGGCTAGGTAGTGATGGTATTAAAAGATAACATGTCTATATATTTCTACTGCTTCGTATATACTTATTATATAGTATCACTATTGCAACATCATGTTTATATATTAGTATCGTGTTTTTATTACTATAATATATATTACTACCTCCTCCTTCAGTTTACCACTCACTAGGTCGCTTTCTGACGACCCTGGGTTTGCGTGCCCAGGTTGGAGACCCGAGTTAGCGTATCGGCAGATAGTTCATTGGGTTCACATAGGAGACTCATCATCGAGCTCATTCATAAGTATCTTTGTGATTTATTGCTGTTATCTTATGTATCCCTGTTTTCCTATCTGTTATGATCACTAACCTCTTTCTGCAGGTATTCTTATACTTATTTCCTACTGGAACTCCTGTGTATATGGAGGTTATGTCCTGTACTGAGGCTTAACGTACGCGTGAGGTTGTTTTCACCTCGCGTATGTACGTCGCCATAACGTCCCCGTACCTGCGGGAACGGGGCGTTACAATAATCGATTCCAATGGATCACCCGGTGCCGCAACACCTACAAGCACTCGGACTCTCTAGCCCGTACACACGCAAGCCCCACAAGCTCGCCGAGGCCGTACCTCAAACCAAGAGTTCACAACCGAACTCTAAACAACCGCGAACACACTCGTCCGCCTCCTCAAGAAACAAGAAAAGATCTCTTGGTGATCTAAACACTTTGATCACCAATAAAAGCTCTCACTACAACACTCCAACAGAATGAATAATCAATGGATGCTCAAGTGTAGTGTGAGAAAAACTAGGATGAGAAAAGGTGGAGGAAAACTTAAAGAATCACTTTTAACACTCTTGATAAAATCTTCCCTTTAGATAGGAAATATTTGCTCTCAAATTTGTGGAGAAAACCTCTGAAAAGGATTGGAAAAACTGGCTCAAAAATACTCTCCAAATCTTGGTGAAAACAATGGTCAAACCCCCAAATTTATAGGCTCAGAAAAACTAGCCGTTGGGGTCTGTCAGACCTGTCGGTCGACCGTCTGGTCGACCGCCAACGGTCAAAAATCAGACCGTTGGAGCCTCCGGTCGACCGCCCGGTCGACCGAAAAGAACAGAGAGCACTGCTCTCAGTTCCGGTCGACTGGGTCGGCAGACCGGCCATCTGCCAGGTCAAGGCGTGCACGTCGGTCGGCCGAGCCGGTCGGCCGACTTTAGCCCTAGTCGACTTGGTAGGTCGACTAGTCGACTTGGCTGAAGCCTGGAACAGAAAATCTGGGATTAAAACTTGGTCTTTTGGCTCACATAAAAATCCCATAAAATACATAAAAATCTGCAAAAATAGTTTTACCAATATACTTTGATAAACAAACATGCTTGCACAAAATCAAGGCATGTTATAAAAGATTTGGACTATTTTTGTAAGTTGGAAATATTGGCTCAATTGCAAACTAGTATTTTTCTAAAATACTTGTTTTCCAAACTTCTTCATGATACAAAAACAAGATATTTTGAATTCATTAAAGCATAGTGTGTATGGATATGATCCACTACATAATTAAGATGAAATATCTATGTTTTTGACATTAAGCATTAAATATGGTTTTGGATAAAAGACATGCAAATAAGAAATTCCAAAACCAAAAAGTATTTTTCCAAAATGAAAGTCTTTTCTAAGTCTGAAAATTCTTTTATGAAAAGACAACTGAATCAAGAGTGTGTGTGTGATATATACTTGAGCAATCCACCAACTACTCTATCCTTTACATTTTAACTAAAACAAAAATCTTATACCTAGACACAAGTCTTCATCTTCTTGAAGTCTTCACTTGAAGTCTTCTCATCTTCTTGACTTGGTCCAAACACGATCCAACGAACTCAACTTTTGATGTGGTCTTGATGCATAGGCTCGTGAATCAACCGGTGCTAGCTCCAAAACTTGACTTTAAATCCTTTGTTGAAGCTCCACACCTACTAAGATCTTGATAACAAATCTGTCACTAATTAAACACAAGATCATTAGTACTATAACTTCATGAGTTGATCATCATCAAAACTAGAATGATGGGCCTTTGGGCCAACAATTTCCACCTGCGTCTAAAATATGAGACGCGAAGAGAATTCGACGCGAAAATTGCCATCTCCCTGTTTGATAAACAGGGGTTGCTACATTCAAGTCTGAAACCTTCGATCTGAGTGGAAATTCTTCTAAGTCTACAGCCTCAGACGCGAGCTCTGTATGGAAAGCTCGCAGTCCAGGTACAAAGTCCATTATATTCGCGTCCAGAGGATTCTGAGTCAGAGTTTACACTCAATCAAGGTGCACTTCATCTGAAGTCTCAATGGCGCAACTTCCAAATGATGGGCACACCAGTCAGATTTCAGGAGAAGGTCAAGAAGATGAATCTCTTTAAGAGATAGCAAAACTGAAACCCAGTGGGCTGAAAATTTCATGGCAAACCAGGAAGTCATACCCACAGAAAACCCGTTGAGGGTTGAACTTTCTGCATCAAGGCGCGGACATAAAGGGTGCTCAAAGAGACGCTTTTTGATCTTGAAATCACTTGACAGTGATAATCTTCTGGAGAGATTAAAGCAAAGCGTGAAATCTTTGGGTCGACATCGTCCATAGGGGCAAATCCCATTAAAAGTCCTTACAGGAAGAAGATGGAATCCCTCAGAGCGCTCGCTCTCGAGGGAAAACAGTCTAAGTAACAGACCGTTAAAAGCAGGGGGTGAAGCCTATTTATAGGCAACCCATAAAGCCTGTAATTAATGGCTCACTAATCAGAACCATCAGCCTTAATTCCCACACGAATGTAAAGCCCAATGAAGGGCTGACGCGTGGATTGTCACTTCGGGAAGCAACAAAGACGCAGGCCTCTAACCGCCAGCGTCGATTTGGCATTAAAAGGCGTTAATGTCTAAACCCAGTGAAGGGCTGACGCGTGGACTACCGCTTCGGGAAACATCGGATGATGCGAGTCCCCAATCGTCAACGTCGACTTGACATTTAAAAATCTAACAAAATCTTTATGATAAGATGCATGTAACGCCTGGGAAGTTGCACCAAACGCAGGCCCGAGAGCCGCGTCCAGGAACTTGCGTCCCTTTGTGAATTCGAAGACAGCGTCCTTTTTCAATTAAGAGAACTGTGACCGCGTCTCTCGGAGCGGTTCAAAGCCGCGTCCCATCAGCAAAAGGGACCCATTCTGGAGTCGTGCTTTGAAATCACATAAAATTTGAAAGCTGCGTCTACAATAGAGAAGGCCTATGTCATTCACAGGTATCCGGGAGCTGCATCTACATTGCAAGACGACACTTGTGTTCCTATTATAAACTCAATATAATTTGAGTTTGCACTGAGTCAAGGGTCTAGAGACGCGTCTCTACTAAGACAATGTCGCGTCCTCATATCTACGCGTCAGTTTTGAGAAGCATAAGACTGCATCCTCGCTGCATCCTGAATTCTGCGTCCAGATAGAATTAAGGGCTGCGTCTAGGGAGCCGCGTCCTTCGCGGAAGCTTGAACCGCGTCTCAATTAGCAGGTCAGAATCGCGTTTCCCAGGTTCGCGTCTCCATTATTAATCAGAGCCGCGTCCTGCCCAAGAACTCAGTTCAGCCTGAGTTTATTATTCATGGCCAGTCAAGGATTACAATCAAAGACTGCGGTTAGGGAATTGAAGTCATCTACAGTGAAACAATGAAGATGGAGCAAAATTTCGAAGACTTTTATTACTTGAACTAAAAATGATAAAAGTAATACAAACGCTCCTTTATTTACAAAAAAAAGGGAGGCTAATAATCTTGATTCGCTAAAGAACGGATTTGTTCTCGGAGGCGATGCATCTCGTGCTGACGCGCTTTCTCAGCCCCATGAGAGCTTGGACCCCAACTCCTCCTCAGATAAGAATTTCTTCGCAGCCAGCTGCGCTCGTAGAGATTCCAACCTAGAGGAATGAGTGGAGAGGTTTTCTTCAGCCTGCGTCTTGGCAGCTTCCAGCTCTTCCAGCTTCTTCCTGGCAGTGATAAGTTTTTACTCGTTGATTTTAATCAAGGCTTCTGCCTTGGCTATGGTGGCCCGAGCAGTGATAATAACTTGCTCTGTGCTCTGCATGACGATTTCAGATTCCCTTGAATCGCCAATCAGCCTTTGGTGGTCAGCCTGAAAATATTGGAGATGGCGGGTCTTTTCAGCTATTTGTTCCTCCATCTCCTTCCGCTCTTGTTCTTGAGCAGCAAGAAGCCTAGTCAGGATCGCCCGAGCCTCGTGTACTGAGCCAGTATCTTCCAAGGATTTGAGCTCTTTCAAGTCACTTCCCAATTGCTCCACCAGCATCAGGTATGCCCTGGCCTGCGAAGGACCTCCAGTATGACCGATGTCCCGATCAGATTTTCAAGAAGTACTCAGGCAAACTCGAAAGAGCTGCCCCCCAGAAAGGATGAGGTCAATGCATGATCGCATGGAAGCAAAGAACTGCTGCACCATTTGACGTGCCAGTTCTTCCATGATATCATTGGCTGGAGAGAATTCCGTGACGAACTCCCGGATCCCCTTTCCACTACAGGACGAGAGGCAAAAATCGGTTCGTCTTGCGCAGGAGGGATGTCAATGACAGGTTCATCAGAAGCTGAGATGGTCGCCGACACTTCTAGGGCAGTTGTCGTCGTAGCAGCCTTCACGGCGACTGAAGTAGCAGTAAACCTGACCTCTTCGGGGCCCTCTGTCGAGGCTTGAATTGTATTGCCTTCTGGGTCGACGCTGGCCGCAAGATCCTCTACCTGAGATCCCTCAGCGCTCTCTGCAAATCACCAAAACGTCAACCATGACAATAAAAAGGAGGACATTCAAAGCATCGATATTTTCTTACCAAGCTGAGGATTCGAAGACGGGGAATTCCTGGGCAGATCTTGTAGGGTTGAGGTCTCCCAACTTTAATAATTGCCCTCTTGAAGCATTCAGTAGCAGGAGCCTCAACGCTCTCCTGCTGGGTCAGCTCTTGTATCATTTCCTCGATGTGGGAGGAAGTTGCAGCCTCACTGTCCACGGCCAGCCCTGTAGCATAAAGTTAAAGGGAAAACGTCAGAACCTTTCCCTAGTTAAAAGAGAAACTGGGTCAAAAAGACAATGAGAGTACCTTCAGCAGGAGCAATTGTTGCTATTGGCGACACCGTCATGGGGTCACATCCTTGTATCTCTTCCTCTGTAATATGTGAGAATTTACTCAGATCTGGAGGAGCGGGTTCATCGCCAAAATCGACTTCATCGCCCAAAGAATATTCATACTCTTCGGACGAGGAAGACGATAGTGCAACATAAGAGGCCTCGACAATCGAGACCTTGCCACCGAGTACCCCAGTAGTAGGGCTGGGGTCGACTACCCGCGAGCTGGGCATTAATACACTAGGAGACCCAGGCTGTGGTGCCTCATCTCTCCTCGCTTGAGCTGAAGAAGACCCTGGCTGAGTTGAGACCCCTGGAATCTCAACATCATCCCTTCCCACTAGGTCAACCTCGAGTTGCTCAGCCTCATCAGTTGCAGTGGGTTCATCAGCAAGCTCCCCTTCTTCTAAAATCACGGGCCCCTGCTGCGCAATCCACGAGGACGAACAAGGGGGTTTCGTCTTCCTCCCTCTGCTCCTCAACACCGGAAGGGACGGCCTCGGACATGGAAGCTTCAGCCGCCGAGTCTCTCCTGGCCTTCTTCGGGGTAGGCTCAACTGTGGAAGTAGAGCCATGGGGACGTTTAGGCACCGCCCGTCGACGCCTTCTAGCAGGCTGCTCCTTAGGTGCTGCTGCTCTCGGCTCCACCCCTGTCTCCTCTCTGGCCTCTTTCTTAGCTGCCTAGTATTCATCGATACCTCGCATGCGCTTGTTGGACGCCAATTTGTCTTCATAGGACTCATTATTGCCCTTGATACATGAGTAATTTATTAAATAATCAGGCATCTTGCTAGCCTGAAAGTACCAAGTGCAGAAACTGAGGCTTGCGTAGCAGTTAGGAGTCTTGTCAGGCAAGCGTAAAATGGCCTTTGTCCCTCCAGCTACACTGTAATACCAAGCCCGAGCACCTTCAAATAGATTCCCACTGAAGGAGAGTTTGGTGTTGGGATTGCCGACATATAGTTGATCATAACCGAATTGTCGGGCAAAACGATTCGGCATATAGGGCTCAATTGTACATGAGTTCCCTTGCCGAAAGAGTAGATACTCGGGCCAAATGTTGATAAGCCACCAGAAGACTCCCGATGGCAACCTCGTGAAGTCATCCGGACCTGCGAGGTCAGCAAATTTATCCCCACAAGATGCACCGGTAATCTCGGGGAAGCAGCGGTCAAGATGATAATTCGAAACGTTCAGAATACATTTCCGAACGTAGAACATATAGTAGTGGGACCAGCTCGAGCTCTCCAGCCGCTGCACAAAAGGGACAAACCCCTCAGATTGAGACACCGGCGTCATCAGTGAGGGGCAGTGCATAACGTACCAAGCCATCAGGTACGCGTAGGGAAGCTCGATCCGGGGGTTGGGAGTCTTTCTCTCGGCCTCCCCTCCGAGTCAACCTCCGGTCTACCTTCTGAGTCGACGATGGCCTCCACTCTGCACAGGCTTTGAGTCAGGGCCCGTAATCCACTTTGGATTCCGGCCACCATTGCCGGAAGGAGAGCGATGGACCTGTCATAGGCCAACAAGACTGCCGGGTACACCACATCAGCAACAATCACTTCATGCGGCAGTGTCGGCACTACGCAGCGCTTCAGCCACAGCATGAGGAAGCCCGCCAGTAATGCCCAGTCGGAAATGGGGACTCGGGCTTGATGATGGAAACTTTCAAAAACCGTATCAGGTTTGAAAGTGTCTTCATTCGACTCTGTGGTATAAGAACTCACAGAGGCATCAATCCTCTCGGCGATTTCCTCGTCGGAGCTGGGAGCTAGAATGGTCACTGAGTGATCTTTCTCAGTTATACCATTAAACAGATAGCTTGCCCCCAAGACATCAGCTTAACTCCCCTGGTTCTCCAGGTGGTTATTTGACCGCAGATATGGAAGGGACACAGCACTTCCCAGTAGGTCTCATATACTTGAGGGCACTCTTTCTTCAAGAGATAAAGCTCCTCAGAAGTTGGGACATATTCTTCATAAGGGGCATCTCCCATAACCAGCCCCGAAACTTCATATAGTTCATGCAGGGCGAGCCCCAGTTCTCCGATCAGGGTGAAGAATGTCCCCGTTAAAGGGTTGCAGTGCTCCAGGATCCCATAAAAATTGTGGGAACTTTGCGGGATACAATACTGCACAGCCCTGACCGCATGACGCAACCCCACTTGTTCCAACAGAGCTCCAAGTTCGGCGAGAACAAAGCCCACCATCTTGCCCCACCAGGACTTGTCGGAAGAATGAACCCACCGAGCGGGCGGAAGTCAATTGAAAAATCGCCCCTTACCTTCATGAATTGATTAATGAAGGTTGTGCTGAGCCGAGGGGTTTCCCCTACTGGGTATTCAGACCTGAGTAATTCAAGAAATAAACCAAAAATTTTCTTCCCGTGTCCGCCAGAGTGTACAGTTTTGGTGCCTAGTATGCCGAGGGAGACACTGGGGACAGATCGGGTAAGCTCCCATTCCATTGCTCGGTGGACAGACATGTTTGGAGATAAGATAAGGGATACATTCTCTCCATATTGGGAAGAAAGAATTTCCTATCCCCTATCTGGCGAAGCCACTTGTAATCGCCGTCATGCAAGATGCTACCATCCTCGCCAATGTTGTCCCCAGAGAAGAAGACGGTTTCTTTAACGGAGTACGTGAATCCGTCTCAAATTCTCCGTCGGTCATAATTTCCCGAAAGGTCCTCATGTCGACCTTAGAGATCCTCTCCCTTCGCTTCTTCGACTTGTCAGTAGTCACAGGAGCAGTCTTCTGCAACACGAAGGTTAGATTGGATCAGCACCACCTACGTGCCCGAAGTGGCACTTTTTGGAGAGAGGATTGGAGGAATATCTCACTACGAAAGAAAATAACACTTGATCAGAAATCTGAAAGAAAATGATTAAGTGTTTACAACTCGAATGCAGAAATAAACCCAGACGAGGAGATCATCAAAATCTGCATCCAGATCCAATGATCGCAAGGCTAGTATGGAGCCCGCGTTTTAAAAATCCAAGACTTATGAAAATTTTCTAAGTATTGGACTCAGACGCAAGGTTCATGAGGACCAGCGTCTGATTTCATAAGACGCAAGAGTTATAAGAAATCTGCGTCTGAATCTTTCACACTTAGAAATATTCTAAGTGTTGAATCCAAAACGCAAGGTTCATTGGGGCCTTGTGTTCAACAAGCAGACGCAGATTCGAGCAGATAAAAGAAGCAGAGGTCATCAAACCTACGCCCTGTTGATCGACTCAAAAACTGCGCCTGATGATTAAACACGGGCATGAGCCCGCGTTGGCGGTTCACATTCAAAAGGGATTTAAGAGTTAAAAGAACTCTGTAAACCCCTTTAATGGCGGAAACAAGGTCCGATGCTTTTTAATACCTGAAATAGGGGTTTCCTGCATGGAGGAACCACCCATTTGAGTCTCAGGAATGATGGCCTTTGAAGACAAAGCAGTATGCTTAGCGTTTGGTGCCATTGTGATCGAGGATTCGATGTTTGATGAAGGAAACGAGGAGAATAAAGAAAGCTTCTTTATCAAACCCTAACAGATGCAAACAAAGAAGAAGAAGAGTCTAATGATGACTCTTGAAGGACTGTTGCCTTTTATAGGCACAGTGATTCGCAAAGATACGCGGCGCTTGGCTCGACGCCTAATCACGCCTGACGCGTGGACAGCGCATTAAATGCAGCGTGAAGTTCGCACGCCAAAAAGAAGATGTCCCCTCAATTCTACAAGACACGTGGAAACATACTCATGGCACAGATTCGCATCCAACAGTCGTGTCTTCATCTCTAAAGATGTGTCCCTTCTCAACATGGCCAGAGTTGCGTCCGAAAAGCCGCGTCTTCATTCCAAAAGGCGCATCCCTCCGAAGATCGCATCTTTTCAAACCCGGCCAAAGTCGCGTCTACCTCATGGAGTAATAGTCGCGTTTTCATCCCAAAAGATGCACCCCTATAGAAGGCATGTCTTTAAAACAGTAGTACCCCTGCGTCCACAGAACTGGCGTTCAGTCCTTACTTCTGCAATTCAGTTCAACAGTATACTGGCACAAGCAGACGACTGCCCACCCCTGGTTTAAAGTACACCAACGACAAACTCAAAGCATCGGGGAGGTTTAGACTGTGCATCTAGACACTCAACACGATCAGTTTTGGCGGCTTCAAAGAGTTCCACAGTACACTCACGAAGGCCATACTCCAAACAAGATCAAGTCCGGAGCATTGTCAGTCCAATCATAAGGGTGAATTCAGCTGGAGTCCAAAGTATTTCGAAATCCGTCCCAGCTAACTACGGAATATCGAAAACTTTGGAGGGGGTTCTGTAGGCTGTCTAAAGATCACTAAAAGACAAGTCACCAAAAGCAGAGTTCCAAGCTCAAGACGCAGGGCTAATCATAGCCATCACAGCAGCATCAAGATGCGAGGATCAAAACCTGCGTCTCAGCACCAAGACGCGAGGGTCGAAACCCGCGTCTCAGCCAGCACTGCAGCACCAAGACGCGAGGATAAAAATCTACGTCTCAACCAGCACTGCAGCACCAAGACGCGAGGATCAAAATCTGCGTCTCAGCCAGCACTGCAGCACCAAGGCGCGAGGGTCGAAACCCGCGTCTCAGTTATAACTTCCCTCGTTATGGGGTCAATCACCACCCACATAATGAGGAAGTTAACCCCCATTGTGGAGTATTTTTAGGGGCACGTTCACCCTTGAAACCTCTATAAATAGTCTCGTTGCTATGGAGAAAGGGTCGGTCAATTAGATCTTGACTTAAGACTTTTCACAGAGAAGGAAAGAGAGTCCAACTCTTCAAGTAACTTGTTGCGTACAAGTTAATCTCTGCCTACAATCTCTTTGAGATTTCTGGTTGACAGAGCTGTGTTACTCCGTCCACCATCCAAAGAGAAGATCCCTAAAAGTTCTTGACGTTCACCCGATCAACGAAAAATAAGATTCACTTTCCACCGCCACCTGAAGAGCCCAGCATTAAACAAAGGGAAGATTCAAGACTCAATATCCTCCCTCCCTTGTAGTCGAAGTATAATTTTGTTGTAAACTTTCAATTGATTTAAGGAAACTTACACGAATTTTTCTCCCACCAAACACAACCTAAAAAAACACAATTGCATAATTATATTGACGGCGCCTTCACAACTAATTTCACACGTATCTATGTATAACAATTAAATCTTTAATTTATAGTTTTTCGTTTGTATTTTTAAAAAATGAAAGAAAAAGAACACAAAAGCAAAGCACATCCTAAAAATATAACCTATATATATATATATATATATATATATATATATATATATATATATATATATATATATATATATATATATATATATAGACACACACACGTACAAAAAAAGATATTTAATTTTTTATTTTTTTAACACAATTTATTGTTTCTCATACAGAAATAGATCGCCAAAGAAATCTGATAAGATACATAAAAGAAATTAATGAAGAAAAAATTGATGGATCATTGAAAATTGGTGATGAGGAGAAAAAAAAGAGCAATCTAGGGATACCCTTTTTGATAAATTGAACTTTGGTGACATGGACAGTCAGAAAGGGTTAAAGAAATTCAAATAAATACTTCGACTCAAGTCTTCGAAACTGAACATTTGGTTCATGAGACGTCGCTTGAAGATGCCGATGAGATCATCAAGAAGATGAAAGAGACGAGGAGGGCCGGCGCAGACAACAGGGAGGGATGGAGGTGTCCGAAGGAGGGGAGCAAAAAGTTGAGAGGCACAGATAGAGAATTGAGAGAGACTTTTCTGATGAGGGAGGGGTGCCAGAATTGGTATTTTGAAATTTTAATTTGACTTAAGTTGTGAAGAGTAATTTAGGAAAAGTGAGGGAGTGTGTTTAAATATTTTATGGCGCATTAAATATATTAGTGTGTTAAGCAATTCTGTGAGTGTGAATAGCCGCACTCATCTTTAACCTCAATTATTTTTGGAATTATATTTTTACCCTTACTTTAACTTTCTTTTCTTATTTGCACCTGATTTATATTTTTTTATCCTATTATATCCCTATATCAATTTACACATGTTTCTTAAACGTTTTCTTTTCATTTATGACTATTTTACCATTCTTCTCCTTCTCGTTCCTCTTTTGGCTGATAATATCTCCTAGCAAATCGATTCTCTGTAATTTGAAAAAAGAAAATGCAACTGAATCCTCTCTCTCTCTCTCTCTCTCTCACTCTCAATTAAGAAACCTTGCACAATTTCTTTTCTTTTTTGGGCATTTTTCCTCTTTGGTCAGTTACTCGGGGCTGTTTGGATTCAAAGAAGCGGGCGGAAGTGCCCTCACCATCAAAACATCAGAAAAAGAAAATAAGAAAAACTTTTCCCTTTTCTCTTTTCTCTTTTACACAATCATTTCCTCACTTTTAGGGTGCTACATTTAATTTTGTGGCCATGTAAATCTCATTTATAATAAGTTGTAGCTCAAAACAATTAATTTTGTGGTGATGTAAATCTCACATGCATTCTAATTACAGTCCAATTTTTCATAATTAATTTTTATTTAATATTATTTTACGGTCAACTTTGTGGTCGACTTTTCTACTTCCACTTCCCCATTACTAACCAAATACCAAAAAACACAATACGCTTTTCCATTTCTACTTTTCAACTACCAACCAAACACCAAAAAAGATACACACAAATTCATATTTTTCAAAAAGAAAAAAAACTTACTTCTCACTTCCTTACTTCCGCCCGCTTCCTTGAATCCAGACAGCATCCAGACAGCCTCTGAGTGGTTGTCTGGATTCAATGAAGTGGGCGGTAGTAAGAAATTGGGAAGTGTTATTTCCCACTTCCGTTGTCCATTCAGACACCGAAAAAAGAAAAATGGAAAAACTCCTTTTCCTTTTCTCTTTACCTTTTACACTACCATTTCCTCACTTCTAAGATGCTACTGTTAATTTTATGGTCATGTAAATATCATTTGTAATAGTTGAAACTCAAAATAGTTAATTTTGTGATCATGTAAATCTCATCTGCATTCTAATTACAGTTCAAATTTTTTCATACTTAATTTTTTTAATATTATTTTACGATCAACTTTGTGGTCAACCTTTCTGTTTTTACGACCAAACATTAGAAAAGACATTACACTTTTTCAATTATACTTCTCAGCTACCATTCAAACACCAGAAAAGAAACACAAATTCTCATTTTTCAAAAGGAAAAGGATCATACTTCCTACTTCCTCACTTCCACCCACTTCCGGGCATCCAAACAGCCCCGATTCAGTAGAACCAAAAAGCAATAGTAGCCTCAGCAAGTAAATCTTGATCATGTAGAGGTCACCAAACATAATTACTTTTGCAACTTGATAGCATTGGATCTAGACTTCTAAATAACTCTAGTTCAAGCTTTCCATTTCTACAAAATGCATTAAAATCTGGGCCATATTTCAATCACCAGCAGAGAGTGTAGGACTCCACTTACAAACCCCACCGGAAGTCTCACTTTCGGAACTGACGGAAACCTAGTCCTCCTCAGTGATCAGGGCAACACCCTTTGGTCTACAAACACTCCAATTGCATCGAACAGTTCTGTATCAGCCCAGATTCTTGATTCAGGCCAGCTCGTTCTTCAATCAAACATTGAAACAGTGATCTGGGACAGCTTCGATCACCCAACTGACACATTTTTACCTGGCATAAAAGTGAGCATGAATCGAAAAAACTCGAAAAAATGAACTCTGTTCAGATCTTGGAAGAGCCCGAACGATCCTTCATTCGGCAAGTACTCCCTCGGGCTGCACTCGTTAGGCTCAGGCCAGCTCTTCATACGGAAAGGAAGAGGAAGACCGAGGTGGAGGTCCGGGCAATGGGACGGGACGAGGTCTGAGGCCTCTGTGTCCGCACGGATTCAAGCCAACAGTCGACAACAACGAGGGATCGATGTACTTCACTTTTACTCAGTTCAGCAACTCACCTCTGAAGTTTGTGCTTCGATGGGATGGAGTTGAGAACTCAAGTATTCTGGTTGAAGAGAGTACAGATTGGCAATAAGTGTGGGTGCAGCCTGTGAACGAGTGTGAGACATATGAAAAGTGTCGCAGTTATGCGATTTGTAGCGACGAGGGCGCACCGATATGTAGCTGCCTGAAAGGGTTTAAGCCAAGGTTTAGCGAGGAAGGGAATGAAGGGAATCGGTGGCGGATGCTAAGATATTGCGCAAACATAAATACAATAAGGGGAAAAAAAAATTGCTCCAAAATTTTGAACTTGTGACTACTAAAAATATATTTTTATAAGTTACAACTTGAGCTAAAAATTTAAAATATCTTTATCTTAGTAAAAAGAATATAAAAAGAAGAGATCATGTGACAATACAAACTATACATACTACGTCATATATTTTATAAAATTCAGTGTGATTGTCCACCAGGTTTGTGTATGGGTCACCTCTAAAGGGAGGGAATTGGGCAGGGGCTGTGTTCAAAGAAGTCCATTGCAGTATGAAACTGAATGGCGAAGGGGATGGATTCTATAGGTATGAAGCAGTGAAGGTGCCAGATTTCTGTGCATTGGGAGATGACCGCAGGGAATGAAGAAGATTGTTGAAGTTCTTGCTCGAAGAATTGCTCGTGCAATGCCTATGCGTATGTAAGAGGGATTGGGTGTTTGATTTGGGTGCGCGATCTTATCGACATATATCAGTTCTCTGAAGATGCAGTGAGTGATCTCTACATCAAGCTTGCAGTTTCAGAATTAGGCAAGAGGGGTTTTTTTTTTTATATATATCATTACAGTTTCAGTATTTGTTATGTTGAGCTCAAAATATATATACATGTAAATGTCATATACAAGTAGAATGTAACAATAATAATGATAATAACAAACAACAAATGATTACTACAAGTTATCTGCTGAATATTAAATCTTAACAGAGTATAGAAGACAAATAAAAACTCTTAAGTTGTTTCATGAAACAAACTATGTTCATTTAGTATCATTGGAGTACAGTAGCATAGATTGTACTTTGATGCAACCGTCAGTATAAAATTTGAGATAATCTTTATTTTATGGACACAACCAGCTCATGAAGCAACCATGATATCATGAGTGGTATGCTACACTGTAAAGCACTGAAGAGCACCAAATTGGATAAAGGCATCAAGTGTGAACCATTCATTGTATTGAGTTGGAAACCGTATTGTTGGCTCAAGCGTACAATCACTCATATTTAATGATTCACAATTCATATAGTTAAAGACTGATGACTTTGAAGTATTTGCAAAGCCTGCAGATTATTCAAGATTATAGCTTAAAACTCAACTTCAACAAATATATTTTGAAATATCTCATCCTGAAGATTGAAATTTAAGAGATCAAATTCAAGTCAAGAGCTCAACAAAAAGACTTCATATCACGTGAAAAAAGAGCTCTTGTTTGTAAGTTAGAATTTTGTTGAAGTTTTAAATTATTGAATTTGGTAGATCAAGCTTTTATATGAACACACGCACGTTTCATTTCATGATTTGATGTTTGTGTGAGTGTAGAGAGAGAGAGAGAGAGAGAGAGAGAGAGAGAGGAGAGAGAGAGAGACTTGTGTAGCCGAATCTTTCCCACTCAAATACCAAACATCCGACATTCAAATACAATATCAACTCCGTTGAATTTGATCTATATTATTTAAAGTAACTACAAATCAAAAATTAAGTGTTTTGAATATTTTTTTATCCATCCATCAAGCGGCACAGAATGGACGGCCGAAAGTAGTGAGTTGGTTAATCTATATCTTTAGATATACAAATTCTCGATCCGATAAATCGATCATTATCTAAATATTTAAAAACTCCTACAAACTAGTTTTTTGTTAGGTTTCAAATGTTCTACACCGTTAAACTAACTCACTCACTATTTAGGCCGTCAGTTTTTTTCCTACTAGATGAATGGGCAAAAAGTACTTAAAATACTTGATTTTTTATTTATAGATACTTGAAATAATAATGATCAATTTCAATGGAATGAATCTTGTATTCGGATGATATATGGTTCCGAAATGACACAAGTCTATCTCATACAAGAATACCATAATTCTAACTGACATATGAATGACCTAACCTAAATATGTGACCTCATACTGTGTTGCAGTGGCTACATGTCTCCTGTGTATGCAGTGGAAGGCCTTTTCTCTGTGAATTCTAATGCCTACAGCTTCGGAATACTACTTCTTGAGAGAATTTCAGGAAGGAGGAACAATAGCTTTCACAACAGGCCCAATACCATCAACAATGTAGGATATGTAAGCATGCATACATGAGCCATATCGATAATCCTTTAGCTCTCATAGTTTCAATATGTTCAATGCAATATAATGACTCAAATTGATTTCAGGCATGGAAGTTGTGGGATAAAGATAGAGCAATCAAAATGATCAAGCGATTAATCCTGCTCGGTTCCTCAGGTGGTGAGATGCATACAAGTTGGGCTATTGTGCGTGCAAGATCGTGCTAATGATAGGACAGACATGCATTCAGTAGTTCTGATACTAGAAAGCAAAAATGCAAAGCTTTCTCTGCTGAATGTGCCATCGTTTACAATGGAGGAAAGCCCAGTGATACACAAATAGCGGCTAACACGGATGAATCATTCTCTGTAAATGATGTGATAATCACTGAACTCTTTTGGGGAGACGAGGGCTCTTGATCCACTCCATTCCGTAAACAGATAGTGATATGCATCATATCATTTTTTTTGAAAGAGAAGACTAGTTTTAACGAGACAAAAATATACAGGAAAATTGATCGTTTATGGTTTAAATTCAAATTTAGCATTAGCTGATGAATCTTTTCCACAAGCAGATTCAGAGTTTTAAATGTCAGATTGCATCATATATTCCTCGTTGAAAGAACAGAAAATTGTCATGTATAACAGACTTTTATGATGCTCATGCCAGAAACAACAGAAAACCGAAAAATATAACTAATTTTTGTTAATGCCATCACTTTCATGCTCACAATGGCAATGCTAGTCGATAACAAGTCATAGCATTTTCAATTGGCAATAAATAACAGTAGAAAGACAACAGGTCCAAACTTGTAATTCTTAACTCTTTAACACACTATTACACTATAACAGGATAAAAGTAATCCGGAGTTATGTAGCGCACCTAACAATGATTTGACGAGATCACCTCAGGAAGACATAAACAACTGTGCAGCGAAAGGTAAGTTCCCCAGAGTTTGGAACACAGTCTGTAAACACGTCCCCTGCCGGTAATTAGTTGACATTTTTTCCTCCCAATCTTGTAGTTCATTACATCAATGAATCATGGCCGCTGATAACAAGCTCACAAGTTTCTTCTTTTTCTTTAATTTTCATGTCAATTTCAAAAGTCTAAATTGAGAACTTAAATTAAGGTCAAAATTGATGATGTGCGCTCTGTGCCTCTATAAATAGAACAGTTTTTGAGCAATAACTCCTTCCTCTGTGGTGCATTAGTAATTCCCGAAGTAGTCTCCAGAACTTCATGCTACCACCATACTGTCACCAGAACATCACCGCAGCAATCAGCAACCACGCACAGAGATCTTCTAATGCTAATTACACAGATTGCCTTGGATCTTTTGGTCAAGTTCTTGAGGGTTGCTCGCCAAATGCACAGCAGCTTCTTCACTTCTGTAGAGAGAGCATCTCACTAGATTCTTGTAAACCGTCTTTTATCATTACCTTGCTGCCTCCCATAAGGATTGCTTTCGTTGATACCATGACGACTTCCTTTGCCGACTTTACGCATATTCTTCCTGGTCTTGGATGCACGGCTTTCCAAATCGAGATTTATTTTAGGAGGTGCAGTGAAGCAGAAGGATGCTGCTACATCCTGTCAAACAAACCACATTTATCTAAATCAGTCAAATAAATTTCCAGCATCACCTTTTACAGCACAGATTTAACACCCTTTTATTTTTAATAAATTTTCTGAAAGGACAAGCTTAAGATAAAGCAAAAAACACTCGTTTGTCTCAATGGGTCGGTCATGCAAGCAAGACCCATCAGAATATGCCTTAAAACCACATATGACTAAACTTCAAACTGATCAGATTACAGCACACTGTACCTTCATATTTAGGCGGTGTACGTTGAAGATGTCCTTCATCGAATGAGAATTGTATGCTAATACATAGGACCTATATGCAGCTTTAGCTGCCTGATTAAGATAGTAGTTCTCTCCCACAAGTTTCTCCTGTGGTATTAAAACTCAGAACAATTAACTCCTAATATATCAGTGCTAAGCAATGTAAGGTTTAGGGTTGTCATGAAAGCATACCAGGATAGATTGCAAATTTGGCACCTTCTTCTGATCAAATTCGTACTCTTTCAGAGGCACCTTGGCATTCTGACAATGGGAAACAAAATTATTTTGTATGGATGCAATCATGCAACAAAGTAGTTATGGGTCATTTATTGGAGAATAATATACCTTGAGATAGACTAGAAATTGCAACTCTTCAGGCAATAGAAATAATAAAGCATGCCCTTTTCCGCCTTCCCCACGGGCAGTTCGACCAACTCTGTGAATATATTCCTAAAAGTTCAAATTTTCAGAGTAAGAATTTGACCTTTAGAACAAAGTAAAGAGAAAGCGGAATACAACAAATTCCACCTTTGGTTCATCTGGAGGATCATACTGAACAATCCAGTCCTAAGAGGAAGAAAAGAGGGAAGATTAATTAGCTAAAGGTCACCCAAGATGTGACTATATGGGAACGGTAACCAGAAAACAGTTAGTACAAACCACGGCAGGAATATCAAGTCCACGAGCAGCAACATCGGTACACAAGAGGATGCCCTTCTCTGCCTTGCAGAAGTCAAAAAAGGTGGTAGTTCGTTTCTGTTGCTTTTGTCTGCCGTGGATATCATAGCAATCAATCTGAATGTATTTGAGAAGGTCGGAATGGTACTTGACTGAGTCACAGGAGGAAAAGAAAACCATGATCTTTTTCGTCGAATTTTTCTTCAGAAAGGCATATAAAACCAGAAACCTTTTGTTGCTGGGAACAATACAATAGCCCTGCTGCAACCCTTCAACAGTTACCTGCAACATTCATTAATAACGTTATCTCTATCTTGAGCTAAAAAGAGGGGAGGGCGGGCAGGGGAGAAGAAAGAAAGAAAGAAAAGAACTGGATACAAGAAATATCTTACCTTAGACCGGCCATCATCAACACCAATGTATATTGGGGTTTTCCTAAAGGACAACTTCGCAAAATCCTCTACCTGTATAATGAATAATTGTTTATGCAAAGGAATATATACGAAAAAACTAACAGCCAAAATCCCAATATAACTCACGAACCTCCTTGGTCTGAGTAGCAGAAAAAAGGGCTGTCTGCCTATTCTGCACAGGAGAACCCAAAATGAGCACATTGTATGAATTAAATTAGTTAAGCAGGTGGATAATGTAGTCTAACATACAACCAATGCTATCATGCAAATATATAACAAATTAAGGGCATTTTACAGCTGGTGTCTTTTATGTTTATGAAAAATTCCGGACCTTATTAAGGGATTTATGCAGAGATCAGGAGTTTTTGGCACTAGCAACAGTTCTTATTCTTTTATAAACCCTAAGGTTAACTTTTTAGTTTTCTTCCATTGGTTCATCTGCTTCACAATAATCGCTCCAGCCAAGGCCAGTATTTGCATTATATATTAGTTAAACTAAAGAGAGAAAAGATTAAAGCTGGCACAGTTGACGTACCTCAGGTAGGCGTTTGAATATTTGCTTCATATCTTCTTCAAAGTTGGCTTCTAATATTCGATCAGCTTCATCAATTATAAGACACTACATACAGGAATGTGCAAAAGTTAAAAATGTCACATTGAAGATGCAGTTACTGACATGTAGTTGTATATAGCAATGTAACAGCTAGAATATTAAATGTAATTTCTATAAATTAAGAAAAAGAATAACTAATCTATGGTTTAGAATATCAGTATCACTATTGGCCAATTGTTTACAATACAACACTAACATCAGCCGATAATATCAGCAATATCAGCTGATATAGGCAGATTATAGGGAATATCGTATTGGGTAGTGTAGTTGTCAAAATTTGATCCCTATTAGGATCACTACACGTGTCCAGTGGCAGGAACATGGAGAAGTTCTCAGGGTCCCCATTCTAGAAGCTCAACCACGCTTAAATCCAACGGCAGCCCTCAACCATAACTCCGAAGCCATACTGCCTTTCAAAAACATCTCTCGCCCCCGGAGTCCGGAGTCATATAACCACCTAGAGCTGACTCGACTCTAGTCAGCTCCGGACCGAATGCCCTGCCAAGTGGCGACTTTATCCATCACCACGGACAGATCGAGGCGAACTTCTTCGAATCGCGAAATCGGTTATGTGACCATCTTCTTCCTCGTCCAGAGCCATCTTACAACTAAACAGAGCAGTTGGAGATAACAATCAGTAAGCCTCCAGCACACCAATCCTAACAATCCGGGTGCAATCTAAGCGGTTACGAGGATCTGCAGATTCAAACCGAACAGTTGATCTATATCTATCCATATTCTCTCCACCGCCAATATGCATCTCCTTCTCCAAAGAGGAGCACATACCACACCACGCTGGCAGTTTCCACCACCACTACACCGGCAATTTCCCTTTGTCAGTCTTCCCTCCTTACCAACTACTGATTCTCACGCCCGCGGGTCTCCAGTGCTCCTAACCTGAAAGGCGCCTTCTTTCTTTGTGTACTCTGACAGGTTCCGATCGAGAGCGTCTAATTGTTTGTAGTAGAGTTTTATCCACCACAAATTGGTACTTTCATTGGGATCTTGAGTTTACGCTCGAGATCTTCCTCTCATCCAATCAAAACCCTTATCTTTCCTCAGAAAGCCTTTCCTCTAACGTCGATGGCCCTGAAGAAATAAACAATCGCCCACAAGGATGCCCGGTCCAAAGAACCAACACCACCGTCAGGGCACGATCCCTCCACACACCATAGATATCGAGTGTGCTGGAGAAGAGACTGGCTCCTCATCTCAGAGCCAGCCGCCAACGTCGGTGCGCTGTCGTTGTATGAAGGCCAGATCCTTCAGATGCTCGCAGATATGAAAGAGCAGATGAAGGAGCAACAAGCCTGGTCATATCGCGATCGGAAGCAGGCGGCTCTCGATCGCGAAATCACCGCTCGCGAGCAGGAAGCACTGAAACAACTCAACTATCAACTTCAGGCGCATATCGCCACCCTCCAAAGATCCAAGGTCCAGAAGCAGTTGAAAGACGAACCTGAAATCAGGGAGACTCAGGTCAACAAGCCCGTCACAAACCTGGGGCGGTCCAAACCGACTTCTCCCCTGCACGAAGATCGCTACGACAACGAGGTCGATTCATCTCATTCCCGAGCAGGAGTTTAGCACGATCAAATACGGAGGAGGATCAAAGAGTTTCCCGACATCTGAACCATCAACAAGCGAGTCCAAAGACGATACAAGAAAGCTAGGCTGCAACTCCGTAGTAGACCGAAATGGGCCACTACCAAGGTCTTTAGTTCCTCTCTAAGCAATTCTGGAGTGTGAATTCCCGAAAAATTCACAATTGCGACCTTCGATCCAGAGCTAGCGACCCGTCCAACACATCAGGCATTTCCAAGACTAGATGATGGTCCACTCCCGTAACGACCCGCTCATGTGCCTGACCTTTCCATCCAGTCTGAAATGTGTGATCTCGGATTGATTTTATTTTGCCGCCACGTTTGCTTAGAATTTAGAGGAGATAACTGAGGCATTCCTCACCCAATATGCTCCCGCCGGGAAGCCAAGAAGAATAACCACCTCCTCACCGTCAAAATGAGAGGACGACAACCTCAAGTCGTACATCAGCTACTTCCACAACCAGCTCGCCAAGATTCTCAACTGCAGTGAAGATGTCTCTACACTCGCATTAATCACTGGACTGCAGACTTCTCAGTTCTCACCCTATATAGAAGCACCTGCTGAAGCATGACGCCCCTCAAATCAGTGAGGTCCTATCCCGAGCCTAGCCATACATCCAATTGGAGGAAGCGACCAGCCAGTCTCTCAAATGCGGCAACAGAGAAAAGTCAAAGTCACAGTACGAAGCTCTAACCAATGCCAGTAACACAAATTAGGGGCAACCTGCCTACAAAAGACTAAGTGTTCCTGATTCTCTCATCGAATTCACTCCAAGCCTTCAAGATAGAAGAACATTTTATTCTGTTAAGGCTCCTCATCAACAAAGTCTTCAATGCCATCAAGAACCAGTCGTGGGTAAAGCGCCCGAAGTCAATCCAATACAACCCTACACTCCCCGGAGTGGAAGAATATTGTTCTTACCAATACAGTAAAGGACACCTGACTGTCCACTACAGAAGACCCTGAAAATATCTAGAAGAACTTGTCCACCAAGGTTTCCTCAAAGAATACGTCCTTACTCCTGGGCAGCCTCCGATGCAGGACAGTCAAGCACTCCACCTCCTACCCAACCGTAACACATGATCACCCATTAACGGCGATTGATTGATCTGATCCCTCCAATGAAGACATGGGAGAATCTTCACTAATAACCCATGTATTTCAGTTAAATTCTATGTATTTTTTTTAATCATCAAATAAATTAGATTTTGCTCCTAACTGTTTCAGCTCACTCTGCTGCTGGGGATTACCCCCACTCATTCTGGCCAAGTTCAACGCTCCGCTAATGAGATTACCCCCAGTCAGAGATGACTGTGAACCCAACTCCACTGCAAGGATTTTCCCCACTCGGAGTCTAATGCTCGCATGCTCTGCTGATGAGATTGTCCCCTAATCGGAGACGACAACGCGAGCACCCGCTTACGAGTTCCCTCTCGATTAGTCTACGGACAGTCAAAACCCTCCGTTATGAGATTGTCCCCAACTAGGAGTCCCTACTCTGATGCTGAGATTTACCCCCACTCAGAGCCTTTAATGTTTGCACATTTCCGTTAATGAGATTACCCCCATTCGAAGATGATAATACAAGCATCAGCCTATGGGCTCCCTTCATCTGACCCACAGGCAGATGAACCGTTAGCAATTTCTCTCAGCTAGTGCCACTCTGCTGCTGAGATTGTCCCCCACTCGGAGTCCAAGGTTCGTCGCTCTGTTGATGGCATTACCCCTACTCGGAGACGACTGCGAACCCACTATGCTGATGTAATTGTCCCCCACTTAGAGTCTTGCAAGGTTCGCCACTCCGCTGATGGGATTATCCCCACTCAGAAAAGATTGTGAACCCACTTCACTTCCGGTATCGTCCCACACTCAAAGTCCAGAGTTCGCCACTCCGCCAATGTGATTACAACCACTCAGAGACGACTGCGGACCCACTCTGCTGATGACATTGTCCCCCACTCAAAGTCCTACCAAAATCGTCGTTCGCTGATGGGATTACCCCACTCCGCTGTTGAGATTGTCCCCCAATCAGAGTCCAGAGTTCACCGCTCCGCTGATGAGATTACCCTGCTCGAAGACGACTGCGAACCCACTCCGCTGCTGGGATTGTCCCCCACTCGGAGTCTAAAGTTCGTCGCTTCGCTGATGGGATTACTCTAACTCGGAGACAACTGCAGATCCACCCCGCTGCTGGGATCTCCCCCCCCCCCCCCAACTCGGAATCTGAAGTTTGCAAGTATCGTTATGGGACACCCTCACTCAGAAACAACGCAAACTAATCAAGGCATTTTGTTCCCAACCAACCACACCGGAGATAGAGATTAGCACTTCGAAGAGGCATGATAATATCATATCCAAAAGCCGTATGATAAAGGCAACCCATGCAAGATACAAACATAACCATTTTTCATTCCAAAAAATATTTCATTATATTTATTGTGTAATATCTAACGAATGTAATGCAAAATATTTCTTTACATCTCTGTGTTTATATTTTTGAAAAGGAAATACAGAAGATCTGAATCTAGACGCTCTGATCCTTCCACCTACGTCAACCCCTCGCTCTGAACTCCAAAGAAACACTCATCGAAGAACATCTAGCAGAAGAAGTCTTCGCCCACACCATCATTCTCCTCACATTTGCAAGAAGAATGAGATTGACTCTCAAGAAGCCCTTCGAGTGCGAGACAATGACGTCCGACCAGACTGAAGCCGCAAGGCATGCAAGAAGGTGATGGTATCACATCCTCTTCGACGTGTTTTATGAAAGAGCTCCGAGCTCCAAGAAGAGTAGTGATTCATCGGCGCATCCAACTGATTAGCTCCTCCTTCCTCGTACACGCCATAGAGAAAGAGGCTTCGAGCCTTAACATCATAGCTTGCTTGCCCAAGATTAAGTGAATTAAAACCCAGATCGCCCGATCGAGTTGAAGCAAGAATCCCACATGTCACCCTCCATGGTGGGACCTTGTCATGACAACTAATGCACCGTAACAGGTCATTCACGTCTGCTAATGCGAAGCACCAACCAGACTCCCGAAGAGTAAGAGTCTGGCCATCATTCTCCTCTGCCTCCTCTCTTTTTCTTTTCTCCATCTGATGAAGAGAAAGGAAGAAATCATAGTGAACCGCCCATAAGAGAAGCTACAACGAAGTGAGGATTTTTAGTGAATTTTAAAAAAGCTCAAAGAAGTTGAAAATGATCTCCTTTTCTCAGATCTCCTTCATTTTATAGACAGATGAATGAGTTCATCACCATCAATTCGAGTCTTAAAAACACGCAAGCCCTGAGAAGTCACACAACCCGAAAAGATCACCCAATCGAGGAGACGGAAAGCTAACTGTCACCACTAAGCCATTATGACGTTGGGTATCAAATCGGTACTCATAATGACACCAGGATTTGAATCGACGTTTGACATGACTAGATGACAGCCGGTATCCAGAGGTAACACCTCCCATTAAATGCCAAAGATCTGCTATGATGTAGAGAGATACTCCGAGCGATCTCCTGACTTTCTAACACCAAGACCGACAAAAGAAGCCATCTAGCAGACTCTGCTCCATCACTTTTCCTCCGCGAGATCTAACAAGTGCGAAAGCGGAGGGACATCTGTAGTGGTCAAAATTTGACCTGCTAGGATCACGACACGTGTTCAGTGGCAAGAACATGGGGAAGCTCTCAGGGTCCCCATTCCGGAATCTCAACCATGCCTAAATCCGACGACAGCCCTCAACCACAGCTCTAAAGCCATACTGCCTTCCGAAGACATCTCTCGCTTTGGAGTTTGAAATCATACAGCCACCCAGAGCTGACTCAACTCTGGACCGAATGCCCCGCCACATGGCGACTTTATCCATCATCAAGGACAGATTGAGACGCTCTTCGAAACGCAAAATCTGTAACGTGAATCTATCATCTTCATCGTCTAGAGTTACCTTACAGCTAAGCAGAGTAGTTGAAAATAACAATCAGTAAACCTTCAGCACACAAATCCTAACAACCCGGATGCAATCTCAGCGATTACGAGGATCTGTAGATTCAAACAGAAAAGTTGAAGAAATGTAACTATCCATATCCTCTCCATCGCCAATACCAAGTATAAATGCACCTCTTTCTCCGAGGAGAAGGTCGCTTTTCTAATCCTCAGAGAACATACCACACCACACTGGCAGTTCTACCAATCCACCATCACTACGCCGACAATTTCTCTCTGTCGGCCCCCCTCCTTACCAACTATAGGTTCTCACGCACAAGGGTCTTAGGCCGCAACACGTTGGTGCTCCTAACTTGATAGGCAGCTTCCTTCTCTATGGGTTCTGACAGGTTCGATCAGGGCGCCCAGTTGCTTGTGGCGGAGTTTTATCCACCATAGGTAGCTCAAAACAGAGCAAAATATTGCTTTTATATATATATATATATATATATATATATATATATATATATATATATATATATATATATATATATATATATATGAAACCATGGCCAAAACATCCTGATCAGGATTTCCTTTTTCCAAATAAACATATAAAAATGGAAAAAAATCTAGCCTAAAATAAACAAGTAGATTGAAGACAACTCTTAGCAAGATCACAAGCCCATTCATCAAACAGCTTCAAGCAATGATAAGAAGTCTCCGTTACTGTCATGGTCGGGCGCACGTACTCCAGGCGCCGCCGGGCCCGTGACGTGCGCCGCGACGCGGAACGCGCGGAGCGCGCGAGGGCCAAGCACGACGACGCGCTGGGCGCGATCACCTGCAGTGGCTAAAGATGGAAAATAGGAATAGCTTTCTATTATTAGTTCCTAATTTAGTGGAGTAGTTAAGATAGGAATAAACCTTCTATTATTAGTTCCTAAATTAGTGGAGTAGTTAAGATAGGAATAAACCTTGCAGTGGCTAAAGATGAAAAATAGGAATAGCTTTCTATTATTAGTTCCTAATTTAGTGGAGTAGTTAAGATAGGAATAAACCTTCTATTATTAGTTCCTAAATTAGTGGAGTAGTTAAGATAGGAATAAACCTTCTATTATTAGTTCCTAAATTAGTGGAGCTTGTTGCTCCGGTTGGTTGAGGCCGCTGGCTATATATTCATGTAACAGACATTTCGTAAAAGCAAGCAAGTTGTTTCCATCTAATCTCTCCTCTTCGTTCTCCAAACAAAGCCTGCGACTGAGGGATATAACCTCGCCGGAAAAGACGGATCGCGACTACGAACTGCGTAGTCGAGGTCCAGCTGTCCGAGGGTTCAACGCCCTTGACAGTTACGACTCCTAGAGAAGTTGCATAAGCTCTCCACTACTGGCTTCGCCAGTTGCAACAGATATTAACATGAAAGCACCACATATGAAAAACTCACTCAATGTCATAGAGAATATTCCAGTTAAATATGTAAATACTCAAAGGACAAAATGTTTCCAAATCCAGATGGAATAAACAAACAAAAGAATTGATAGAATAATATCATATGGCAGATATACCATGATCAATTTCCTATATACACATATAACCTAGAAGATCTAGCAATCTAGCATTTAGCAATTACTGCAACACATTCTCGTCTGGATCATAGTAGCAATGTGGATCATGCAATGCACCAAAGATAAATCAGAACTTCATGATGGCTCTACATAAACTAGCTCGGATAGATATAACAAGACAAACAATGCTGATGTAAGGGAAGCGTGACATCCTTTGAAAGTTGAAACAAAAGATATTTATTTAGGAGTTCAGTAGAAAGCATCAAGAACATAACAGTTCTGAAGACAGATGTGAAACCCATGGAACAAAAAGTATGGTTGTCAAGAGTCCAACCCTCTTCTTCCACATGACTGGAAACATGTCAAAAAGTTCCCCCACATATAATACATCCATTTATACCAATTTCAGTATAACTTTCTGACGGAATGAACTGTTTGTGAATAGTGATGTATAGAACCCTTTTATCTTTAGCTTTACACTCTTCTATGATTTTATTTTAAAGGCTATCATATTTTGAAATAAATTTTTGTGGGTAATGTTGGTTCTAGTTCTAACATCTGAAATGGGCATTTAATACAATAAGATGTATTAGATGGTTTACTGAAATGGATCTCACCTTTTAAATCAAGATAATATCTTAGGCATGATTGTGATAGATGTATCCTCATACCCATCGTCAATTTCAAATATGTAAGGAATTCTGCATCTCAGTTATGATAGTATGTTATCGTGCTCATGGGTCACATAAGCATATTAATTCCATAAGATTATAATATACTAAGAGTCTAAGTATTAAGAAAGGACAAGTTCAATGTCCAAAGTTTCAGTACAAAGTAGTTAATGTAAACAACTAAATGGCAATGAAACATGAATAAGTGCAACCTCCAAACTATAACTAAAAACATTAGTATGCCACTCATACTGTAGCAAAAGATAATAAATCCTTACCATCAAATTTTTATATATGAATCCTTTAGTATTTTGAAGGTGGTCCAGCAACCTGCCAGGTGTAGCTACTAATATGTTTGCTCCCTTGACAAGGTTCTCTGCTTCTCCTCTTCGTGCTGCACCACCAATAACATATCCAAGAGTCTGGGAATGGTGTTTAAGGAGATCCTTTGCCACCGCATGTGTCTGCACAATAAGCAGAAGATCAGACTGGCATGACCATTTTCCACATGGCTTGCATTAAATATCAGATATGGCACAGTGAATTAACACCAACAAGTTAAAATATAGGGACATTTTTCATTTTCTTGCAAACTTTACAAATTAAACTACATGTACAGCATACTTAAAAAAAACTTCCATGTCTTCATCTTTCGCGTCCACCAACAACAAAAAACAACCGTAAAGCAGAGAAATAGAAGGGGGAAAGTTATTGATGTCTCAAACAAGTCTTCTCTGGAACTCAACACTTGAATTGAAACTCAATAGCATAAAATATAATACCAACAACAACAACAACCACCAAGCCATTTGTCCCAAGTATTTGGGGTAGGCTACATGAACCAAAAGAGAATTACGCCGGATAGGGAACATGGATCAACTTTCTGCACTCATTCCTATCGAGCAATATGCCTATCGAGCATAAGATATAATACCATCCTTTAAAAAAAAAGCCATGGATTTACTTTTCCTCGCAAAGAGAGAAGGTTAGATAAGGACACAGTCTGAACTATTATCTACTGTCTCAAAGCTATAAATATTAATATCTGGGAATAGAAACAAAAATTATAAATAAAGAAATACAGTTAATAACACAATTTGCAAAGACAGCTAGGCAAGCATTTGACTCAACTTGAAAACGTTATAAATTCAAGAGCAATAAGCTCTTGTTTTCAGAGATGCAGATCAGAAAATAATATATTCTCACACCTGTAGGTGGTCAGTAAAAAAAACATAAAACTCTTGAAAGAAAATATGCTGTTATCTATTCATATAAAGTGACATTATTGTTTTCTTTTACAGTAATATAATTTTCAACAGCAGAAAAAAGAACATTTATGAAAAGAAAAGAAAAGAAAAAAAGAAAACCATGTTTCATCTGAATGCGCATTGCAAAGATAAGAAGAACAAAATAAGAGAACAATAAAATTCAAAAGTTTGTAGGAATTCATGTGCATTTACTTCCAAGCAATATAAGAATGATATCAGGCTTATGATAAAATTGAAAGTCATGTATCCAAATAAAAAAGCAGTCTATTAAATAGCTAAATAAAATAAATAAACAAAATGGAAATAATTATTTAACATAAAATCCAACAAGACAATACCATAGATCCCATAGAAAAGTAGCTTAAAATTAAAAATCTAAATATAATAAATATGTGAAAAAAAATATTTACTCACCAATGATGAAAATGTAACAATCGAAGCAGACAGATGAATTATGATTTATGACAATGCAACATAAAGGATTAATGAGGTAAAAAAAAATAGGCCTCCAACAATTTCTCAATAGACAATTGAAAAAGAAAGAATGCAATTTCCCAATATCTCCTTTTGGTCTTTCTTTTACTTTTTCTTCCTCTCTTTTCCTCTTTCCTTTTTTTCTTTGCACAAAAGAACAAGAAAGGAAGGGATTACAAGGGTTAACTGGAATCAGCTTCAAAGAAAGGTTCTAGACAACAGTAATTAGCTTTAGATATTTTGCAAGGAAATAAATAAAAATCATCAGATTCATGTTCCAGATAAAAAGTTGTGAGTGAACAATCAAGTTTTTCCCCCTTCCCTTTCAATATTTTTTTTTTACATAAAAAAGTTTTATGCGCGTAGCTACAACAACAACAACAACAACTAAGCCATTTGTCCCAAGTATTTGGGGTAGGCTACACGAACCAAAAGAGAATTACGCCAGATTGGGCAAATGGATCAGCTTTTTCCACTCATTCCTATCGAACAATATGCCTTCACTAAGACCTTTAGCCTCTATATCTTATCGCATTACCTCCATCCATGTTTTCTTCGGTCTCCCCTGCGCTCTTTTAACTTGCCCTAATTTGATACACTCTACTCGCCGGACTGCCGCATCTGTAGGTCTACGTCGCATATGACCAAACCATCGTAGGCGATCTTCTCTCATCTTCTCTTCCATAGAGGCTACGCCTATCTTAGTATGAATATCCTCATTTCTCACCTTATCTCTCCTCGTGTTACCACACATTCAACGAAGCATGCGCATCTCTGCTACACTCATCTTCTGGGCATGATATCTCTTTATAGCCCAACATTCTGTGCCATATAACAAAGCTGGCCTAATAGCAGTCCGATAAAACTTTCCCTTCAGCCATAACAGAATATTACGATCACATAAAACTCCTATTGCGCTCCTCTATTTCAACCAGCCGGCTTGGATCCTATGATTGACATCACTATTTATCTCTCCATCCTTTTGGCTAATAGAACCCAAGTACTTAAAATGACTGCTCATCGGTATATCTTGACCATCTAGTGTCACAATACTATAATCTTAGATTCCTTATTTACTGAATTTACACTCTATATACTCTGCTTTGGTCCTACTTAATCTAAAACATCGAGATTCTAGAGTTTGCCTCCATAACTCTAATTTTACATTTAACCCAGCTCTCCTTCATCGACTAGGATAATATCATCAGCAAATAGCATACATCACGGTATCTCATCCTGAATAGCTCTAGTAAGCTCATCCATCACTATGGCAAATAAGAATGAACTCAATGCAGATCCTTGATGCAATCCAATTGTGATAGAAAATCACTTGTTATGCCTCCACAAGTTCTGACATTTGCCACTACTCCATTGTACACGTCCCTGATTATGTCAATTTTTTTTGATGGGGACTCCCTTTTTCATCAATGTCCACCATAATACCTCTCTTGGCACCTTATCATAAGCTTTTTCTAAATCAATAAAGACCATATGCAAATTTTCGTTCCTCTCTTGAAATCGCTCTATAAGTTGACGAAGCAAATGAATAGCCTCTGTCATCGATCGCCCCGGCATGAACCCAAACCGGTTCTCTGATATTTTAACATTCTGCCTTAACATGTGTTCAATTACCCTTTCCCAAAGCTTCATGGTGTGACACATAAGTTTTATTTCACGATAGTTTGAACAACTCCGGATATCACCCTTGTTCTTATAGAGATGTACAAGGATACTCTTCCTCCACTCATTTGGCATCTTTTTAATTAGCCAGATCTTGTTAAAGAGGTCTGTCAGCCATCTTACGCCCACCTCTCCTAAGCACCTCCATACCTGAATAGGAATTCCATCCGGGCCAACACCTTTCCTTAACTTCATCCTCTTCAAGGCCTCCTTAACTTCAGATTCACTAATTCTGCGCATATAATTACGGTTCATATCTTGGCATTGAATGGTAAGGTCATTCAAATCTTGAGTAGAACTATCATTGTCTTTCTTTGATTTCTTCATCTCGAACTAAAACATTCTGATCCTCATCTTTGACATACCTCACAGTAAATAAGTCTCTAGTCTTTCTCTCCCTTATTCGAGCAATTCTATATATATATATATATATCCTTTTCAACCTCTTTGGTGTCCAACTTCTCACACTTCTTTTTACACTTTAGCTCTTGCATTCTGAACAGCTTTCTTAGCCTCCTTATTGGCTAGCTTATACCTCTCAAAACTCACCCATCACATTTTTTCTTCAAATCTCTGTAAGAGTTTCGTTTGATCTTAATTGCAGATTTTACCTCTTCATTCCACCATGATGTATCCTTACATGGTAGAGCACCACCCCGTGACTCACCAAGTACATCTTTAGCTGCCCTTTTAATGCAACTAGCAATTTTATTCCATGTTGTACTGGGATCATTTGGGCTTTCCAATCTGCTTCATATACTACTTGATCTACAAAAACTCCTTGGTTACCTTCTTTTAGCCGCCACCACCTAATCTTAGGATCTAACTTATGTTTAATCTTTCTAAATCTCCTTCTAATCCGGATATCTAAAATTAAGAGTCTATGTTGAGTTACCACACTGTCACCCGGTACTACCTTACAATCCATACAACCTCTATCTACTTTCCTAGTTAAAAAGAAATCTATTTAGCTCGCACTTGATCCACTTCTAAAAGTGATCAAGTGAGACTCTCTTCCTAAACCAAGTATTCGCTAAGATCAAATCATAGGACAAAGCAAAATCTAGAATCGAGTTACCTGATTCATTTCTTTCCCCAAATCAAATCTTCCATGTACACTATCAAACCTATAACGACTAGTTCCTACATGCCCATTGAGGTCACCGCCTATGAAAAGTCTTTCTCTAATGGGCATGTCTTGCACTATCTCATCTAAATCCTCCCAAAATTGACGATTACTAGACTCATCAAGTCCTACTTGTGGTGCATAGACACTAATAACATTAAAAATCTCCCCACTTAAAATAAGTTTAGCTGGTAAAATTCTATCACCCTTTCTCCTAACCTCCACTACATTCTCAGGCAATTGTTTATCTATGATCATACCCACCCCATTACGATTTCTATCTCTACCAGTATACCAAAGTTTATAACCGCAAGGCTCTATAATTCTAACTTTTTCACCTACCCACTTAGTTTCCTGCACACACAAAATACTAACATTCCGTCTAACCATAGCATCAACAAACTCTGCTAATCTACTTGTAAGAGAACCTATGTTCCATGATGCTACCTGATCTTATATTTATGAGCTAACTTCTTTCCCTCACCCGCTCATACAAGTGTGAGAACCCTTGCTCATTTGACACCACATCCGGGCGCCAATGTGGCGCGTCGTTTCTGGACGACGACCTAGCAAATCTTACCCACTTTTCACTACACCAGGCTCTGATGCAGCGCGTCGCTCAGTAGGGAACGCCTCAATGAAATTTTATGCGCGTAGCTGACTCAGTAAAAAAAAGTGCAATATTTTGTTAAATAAAATTTTAAGTTCATTATGTCTGTGATTGAACTTATAAAATTTACTAAATAATAAAATCCCTAAAATATAATTGTTGCAAATATGTAGTATTTTAGTATCATATTTCAAATATAAGCTCATTTCAATAAGTATCAGCAATATCGCATCATGTTTTGAAATACCCAATACGATATTAACCCTATGATATTGGCTGATATCATCAATATTGACCATACTAGTACTAAAAACCATTGGGCGATCAATACAGAGTTTAGACCATGATTAGTATCTAGTGTTCTAAAAAAAGGTTTAAGCGGCCGATTAATCGGCCGCTTAAATGTTTTCGGCCTGAAACCGAACAGAACTTGAAGAAAGCGGTCGGATTACTCGGCCAGGCGATTAATTCGCTTAAGTGACGATTAAGTGTCTAATCGCCGATTAATTAGCGTCCGTTTAAACGTTATTCAATCATTTTCTAAATAAGTTCAAATTTCGAACCCATTAAGCTAACTGACCTTAAACCCGATCCATTATTACTTTTCTAAATAGAGGTACATTGATGTACTTTCAACTGATTGACATTATTACTTTTTAATCTTAGTACTAGCAATTTAATTTTTCAAGTTATGTTTGCTATATCTTTTATGGTTTTTTTGAGAGTTTATAGAATTTATATTTGCATATTTTAAGTATTATAATATTATTATATATTAAAATAATAATAAAACGTGTAATCCGTTTAATCACCATTTAAACCTTTTAAGCATTATGCGCTCCCGGACTGCGCGCGTACTGAAATCGCTTTTTAGAACATTGTTAGTTTCTCATCCTGTATCAAGCAAATTGTGCCTTCAAGGTTACTCCCAAGATTTTATGTCCAAGATAACAAATACAAAAATCTTAGACAATATTTAACAGAAACTCTAACGACACTACAAGGTTTGACTAAATGTATCTCCATAAACTTCTCTTGTTCTACTATGGGCGTGTTTGGATGTAAGGAATCCGAGTGAAGTGAGGAAGTGGGGAAGTATAATTGCTCATTTCCCTATCTATCCAAACACCGGAAAAGGAAAATAAGAAAACTCCCTTTTCCCTTTTTCATCTCTCTTTTACACAACCATTTTCTCACTTCCAGAGTACTACAGTTAATTTTGTGGTCATGTAAATCTCATTTATAATAAGTTATAGCATAAAAACAGTTAATTTTTTGGTCATGTAAATCTCACTTGCATTCTAATTACAATCTATTTTTTATTTTTCTTAATTAATTTTTATTTTAATATTATTTTGCGGTCAACTTTGTGGTCAACTTTTCCATTTCCACTTTTCATTACCATCCAAACACAGAAACGACAAAACATTTTCCAAACCACACTTCCCAACAACCATCCAAACACCAGAAAACTTACTACTCATTTCCCTTTTTCCTAAAGGAAATAAATCTTACTTCCTACTTCCTCACTTCACACCAATTCCTTAAATCCAAACAGACCCTATGTGTAAATCAGAAATACCACTGGCATCAGGCACTACTAGTTGGGGTCCCTAAAAATGCGTGAACAAGGTGTCAAACAACATGAAAAGTTAAATTGCAATCCTAATCATACATTATATGAATCCTAAAGGTGTTATTTGGTGGTGGCAAGAGAAAATAGAGGTTAAAAAAATTAACCTCAACCTAAAGTTCTTGGCTGCTGAAACCAAACCTCAAAGGGTACCCCACTTGAAACCTCCCAGGCACTTGAGGAAATTAGAATGAGCCTAGTGTCAAATAACATAAAGATAAATATTTTAAACTAATCCTTAAAAAGGCATCATTTGGTAGCAAAAAAATAGAAAAGAGAGGTTAAAGACATCAAACTCAAGCTAGATATGTACAACTGCAGAAACCAAACTGCCTAAACTTAAAAACTTTACAATCTAAAATGGAAGCTGAGAGGAAAACAGTGCAAGTACAAAATCATGAGTTTGCAGATGAAGGAAACTGGTAACAAGGAGCCATTTTCATATTTGAAAGATTAAGAACTAATATAAGCTGCATTTCGATTGATGGAAGTGATTGATAAGACGCATACTTGAATGGCAAGCTCTCTAGTTGGGCAAATGATGATTACTCCAGTTCCATTCCGAGGGGTAAAATGAATGTTATACAATAATTCCACTGCAGGTACCAAGAAAGCAAGAGTCTTTCCAGAACCTGTTTTTGCAGCTCCCATAACATCTTTGCCCTCCAATAGATGCGGGATAGCTCTAGCTTGAATCTGCATCCATAATTAAACAATTAATTGTCTCTGATTAATTTACTTACTCAAATGATAAAGCTAAAATAAGCCAACAGTCAGTTCAAAACATAAGCTACAGAAAGCAGAAACAACAATACAACAGGTGCTAACTGAAACCTCTTCAATCATTTTCAAATGCAACAACAGCGGCATAGCCACAAAAAACACAAAAAACCCTAAATACCAATCCTAATAAAACCAAACCAGAAAGAAAAGTTTGATTATCATGCAAAAATCCAGAGTTGATCACAGATAACTCTAACCTCATAAATTTCGCATAAGAGGGCATATTACTAGCAACATGTTGATTAAAATGCAATACAGATGCATAATCTCATACACCCTATACCCCGTAAACCCTATCCCCAGAAAACCCAACCCAAATAGACAAATCTTCTAAATTAAATACTAAAAACTGAACTTTAATAATCAATCCAACCCCAATCACAAAACCTCTAAAAACCCCAGAAAACCCAACTCAAATGACCAGTCCTCTAAATACCCACTAAAAGTCTCAACTTTAAGCAATAATTCAACCTCATAAATTGTTAAGGATCTAACCTAGGACTGTTAGAGCGTGAGATCAAATTCTTTTTAACATTTGGATCGTAACATAAATACTGCATAAGAGGGTACTACTAATAAAATGCAATAACAGAAATAATCACAAAACCATAAAACCCCATAAACCCTATCGCCACAAAACCCAACCCAAATAACAAATCCTCTACTTTAACTACTAAAGAACTAAACTTTAAGCAGCAATACAATCCCAATCACAAAACCCCTAAAACTCCAGAAAGCCCAACTCAAATAACAAATCCCCAAAATACCCACTAATAAAAATCTTAACTTTATGCAATAATTCAACCCAGATTAACTCAAGTAACAAATAGGATATATCTTTCACCTGTGTCATGTTCTCGAATCCCATCTCCTTAATGGCCTCCATGGTGGGCTGAGAAATTGGGAGCTTCGCAAAGGGCTCCAACGTCATTATACTCGACTCCTCCTTCTCTGCACCCTTCGCCTTCTTAGCTTTCGGAGCTTCTTCTTCTTCTTCCTCTTCTCCCTTTCCTTCCTCCTTTCCGTTTTCACCCCCAGCTTCTTCATCATTGTCCTTCTTGCCCTTCACCTTCTTCTTCTTTTTCTTAGCTTTTGGGGCTTCTTCTTCTTCCTCTCCATCATTCTCATTTTCAACCCCGGTTTCTTCATCGTTTACTTTTGGTCCTTCTCTTCTTCTGCTTCGAGTTCGACTTCATCTTCTTCTTCTTCTTCTGGGTTGGGCCTGCTCTTTCTCTTCTTCATCTTCTTCATCTTCTTCTTCGAGGCTTCTGCTTCAATTGAGGGAGACATTGGGAGGCGGTGATGGTAACGGCCCGCTGGTGACCAGGTGGTGACGGGAACTGGATGGCAACGACCAGCGGTTTAAGAGAGAGTCTGCAAAAGGTTTTGAGAGGAGATTGTTGAAACCCTAAAAATTTGCTTTTATGCTTGCGTTTTTCCCAGCGCGTTTTTGCATATCGAACCCAGCACAGTTTTATTATTGCGTTATTATGTCAGGTCAGGAGTGGGTCGGGCCCATGTCCCGAAAAACACCCGACTCCCCGAAACCCGTCAGAAGTTTCGCATTCGGGTATTCAGTGTTAAAAGCCCACCGAGCCGACACCCCAAATAGAAAGGAAATGACGAGCTCCTACCATTTCGAAGGCAAAAACTTTAAATTTTTTATGTCATTTTTCCATTTTTCAAAAATTTACATTTTCTAACATATACAGAAAAAATAATCCTAGTTAGAATACGATTTGATCTCATATGTTCAGTAGTAGCATCCCGAATCCTAATTAGAATAGGATTAGATCTTATATTGTGATGTATTTTGTAGTTCTTTCTCATCCTATAAACAAAAATTTTCTGAAGAAAACTCGAAATCTTGTGGTTCAATTTCTGATCTGCTGAAAAAAAAAAAGTTGAACATGGCAGCTGTGTACTACTAATTCAAGAGTGCAAAATATTTCGACTCGATCCCCGAGTCTCAATCCATCTCTGTTGCCAGTTTCAAACAGTTGATTTTTGCTAGACATCTCAAAAAGGGTAGAGATTTGGACATCAACATCTTCAATGCCCACACCAATGAAGAATATGTCGATGAAGCTGTTCTGATAGCCCAACACACATCAATACTGATTCAATGTGTTCCAGGACTGCCTCGCAAGCCCATTGTTATTGAACGAGACGAGCCAATAAAGGTTGTCAACAACAAGTCCGAGAAGCTCCCACCTATTGTTACTGCTGTTTTGAAGAAGCCCAATGAAGCTGCCGCATTTGATCTAATTCCACCAGAATTGTGCTGCCCGTTATGTAAAGAGGCGATGAGAGACGCCGTTTTAACCGGCAAGTGGTTTTTCAGGAGTTTTTGTGATGAGTGCGTCCGAGATCGGATAGTAACCAAGAAAATGTGTGCTTGTGGAGACTAATCTAGTTTCGGACGATCTTGTTCCTAATAAAACTCTTAGAGAAATCATTTATCGCGTTCTGGAGTCAGCAACCAGCAGCAGGTCAGAGAGTGTGGGGAGCATGGAGCATGTTCCAGATGTGAAGAAAGGCCTTTCAAGCGAAGTTGAAGATGCCGGTGAAGTAAAGGTTGTTGGCGAGAAAGGAATGGAGGAAAAGAAGAAAACTACACTCCTTCCTGAAACTGTAGCCTGTGCCGGGATGCCTTCAACGCCTTCAACCTTTTATCCTTACTGGGGTGGAGGGATGCCGGTGGGGATTGATGGATGCATGGCACGTTTTGGTGCTAACCTTGCATACATGGGATCCATGGGACATCCATCAGATCCGCTTATGGCACAGTATTACATGACGTCTGATGCTGTTCTTCCGAGGGATCCGCCTCAGTTAGCCATGGCCAGTATGTGAATGAATCAAGTGCATCCGATGAACAGGGAGCATGCAAAGGCCAGCTAGGGACACTAGCGAAGACAGCCCTAAGATGTTCAAGAAGATGACCGGAAGCACAAGAGGGCATTTTGGTTGTCGTCAAAGAGACAAGAGACGGCAATTGCGTGAATGATTTCCTTGGGGGAAAGCCTGAATTCTTTTTTGTGCGCGCGCGCGTGATTGAACGGAGAGAGTTGTGTACAATTAAATGTTCTGGAAACAATGTTATATTTTTAATAAAATTTGGGTCGTTGTTTTTTACTCTTAGCTACAAGATTTGTATGTGTTTTGCTATAGTTCTGGATTTGTCCTGTATATTACACAAATTTTGACAATACTATCTACAATAATATCCTTATCTTACAGATTCAGTTGAATCCTGCATATGATGACTGTCATAAGTATCTGTAGATTTTATGTTGTACTATTTTCCACTGTGTATCTCTGGTCAATGAGTTTTCTTAGATAATGATCCCTAAATGGTTATATACAAATTTAAGGAGACCGACAGGTAAGTATATGTAGGATGATTGAAGCTCTGCCATAAGATCATACCATTGGATGACTTGGAGAATGAGATTGCCAGAAATTAAGGATTGCCTGTCATGGATTGGTTGGGGTGAAGGGTGGATGCTGCTAAGGATTTGATGGAAAATTTGGACAGAACCATGGAGTAGAGGAGAATAGAGCAGATACATATTCCTCTCTTGGTGCCCATGCTTCGCGCTGGTGTACTTATCTCCTTCTGTGACAACTGAGATTGATGACATCTGTAAATGTCGATCCAGGACTAGTCATTGGTGTCTCAGAATTGTAGTGGTCATTTTCCGACCCACTCGAGATCACGCCATGTGTCCATCCAGCATCAAACAGGTGAGCGACATGTGGCTGCTTTCAGAACCTCTGAGCAGCTCTCATTCAATTCAAACTACGAGCAGATTAGGCAGTTAGAAGGAAGAGATAAATTTAATTACGAATATCACTATCTTTAAGCTAAATCTCCATTTGAACTCGGCAGTTACAGTCCGAAAACAAATCAGTTACATCTACAGCTGAACACAGACTATCAGATAAAGATGAACACTCGCTCAACCAATTCAAATCAAGATGTTCGGCCCTAAATGCCTCTGAGATAAGCGGTTAAATATTTAAACAAAGTTAGACTCTGCAACTTTATCCAACAAACATTACTTGTATAAATAGTAAATCCTTTCTAGCGTGAAAGGGACGATCAATTGAGCCCATAAATCCTAACACATCAAAGAAATACCATTGTAATCGTCATTGTTATAGTGGAATCTCTCGCTCTCTCTCCGTGATTTTTCCTTTCGGGGTTTTCACGTAAATATCTATGTTAGTGTTGGTTTTTTTGAGATTTGCTTTGCCTATCTCCCTAATTTTGGTGTGTGGATAAATTTTATAGGAAATTATCCACCGCATTTAGTGTTTTCATTGAGAGCCCTGGATCCATACTCAGGGTATCTCTCCTTTTCAAAACCATAATCTTTCCTCAAAATAGTCTCGCACTATTGACATGGCCCCACCAAGGAAGAACGTCACCCAAGCTACAGCCGCTACCCTCACCACACCGAAAAGAAAAGGGAAAGCTGTCGAAGCACTTGAGCCAGTGGATCGCCAGACCAACCTATCTAACATTCATATTCATGATGTGAAGACTCCCACTCTTTCTTTGCCACGCTGCGGAGGGCGCTTGTTGTGATCTATCACCGATCAACTAATAGAGAAATATCGAGTTAAAGACTCGACAGCGGAAGCGGAACCGTAGAAGATCTATATCACTACCAAGCAATTGAAACTAAATCACCACACAATAAAAAAAAATACCAGATTTAATATGGTTTGGCAATGTGCCTACGTCCACGGAGCGGAGGGAAAAAATCTTTTTGAATAACAGAGAAGAAAATATAAGAGTTACAAGATCTCTTTTTCACAATTCTAATGTAAAAATCTGAATTTCTCTTGAATTCTTGACACACCTTCAAAAAGCACTCAAGGGGTTTATATAGGCACCTAGGATGATTCTAATTCAACACAAATTTTAACAATCAAATCAACACCGCCTCAGAGAAAGAAGAAAATCCGGATCCAATTCAAACTGGAAACAGAACTGTATTAGAAAACTGATAGAACCCGACATTATTTGACTAGGGCAAATATTAGTCAACTAATACTAAGTATTAGTCGATTATACCTAATACCTAATCGATTACTGTAACACAATTCGAGAACCCAACTCTCGTTGCAGGGCCTAGTCGACTAGGCCAAGACCTAGTCGGCTAATAAGACTTATTAGTCGGCTAATAATCATACACAATACATATATATGTCTGTGCTTGATCTGTGAACCTTGTAATGCCTCCACCTAAGCCTAAATTCTTCTCCAATGAATATGAGACACTCCAAATACTAACATCTTCACATTGACTCATGTTTATTGAGTCCCTCCGTGGAAATTGGCCTCCGCTTTATTCGCCTATTTTTCCCCTTTTTGTGATTTCACACGACTTTCTCTCAAAAGCTCGTTCGTCACTTTACCTTTAGAAAATCTTGATGAAGTTCAGAGATGCTCTGAACTTCTCCACCGGGATGGTCTTCGTCATCATATCTGTTGGATTCTTCTTCGTGTTGATCTTTATCAAACCGTTCACCTTATTAGCCACGACCAATTGATATCTTTTGTGATACCTCACATCAATGTGCTTTGTCTGCTTGTGATACTTGTGATTTTTAGCGAGATGAATAACAGTCTGACTATCGCATTGAACCTGAACTAAATCCTATATGATACTAAACATCTCAACCAATCCTCTCAACCACAAAGCTTCCTTCGATGCCTCAACTGTAGCCATAAACTCTGCCTCTGTGTTGAAAGAGCAATTATATTATGCAACTCTGCCTTCCAACTAATGACACACTTAGCTACTATGAACACATTGCCCATCGTAGATCATTGTTGATCAAGATCTCCTGCATACTCTGCTTCAACATAGCCTTGTAGTACCTTAAGATTCTCTGTTTTCAATCTCTGAAACATCAATCCTAGTCTCGCAGTCACTCGCAGATATCGTCGCACCCACTTTGCTGCTTTTCAATATTGCTTTCCTAGATCTGACATAAATCGACTTACTGTACTAATTGCATAGGCTAAGTCAGGCCTAGTGCAGACCATAACATACATGAGTAATCCCACCGTACTAGTATATGGTACTTGTGACATCTCCTCTTCCAGTGATTGTAGACACTGCTTGGAGGATAATTTGAAGTGACAGCCAAAATAGTGATGACTGGTCTTACTTCTGTCATGTTGAATCTCTCTAACATCTTGAGAACATAGTTCTCCTAGGATAGCTAAAATCTGCCCGAGTTTCTGTCTCGAGTGATCTTCATACCTAGGATCTTCTTGACTTCTCCCAAATCTTTCATATCAAATTCCTTCTTGAGCTAAGTTTAAGGTTCTGAACATGTGTCTTTTTTTAATCAGCATATCATCCATATATAATAGCAAATATGTCGGATAATCACTCTGCTTAAAATAGACACAACTATCATACTCACATCAGCTGTATCTGGCCTTGATCATGAAAGAGTCAAACCATTTATACCACTGCCAGGGAGACTGTTTAAGTCCATAGAGAGACTTATTTAGAAGACATACCTATTTTTTTTACCTTCTTGAATATAACCTTAAGGTTGTTTCATGTATATCTTCTCCTCCAGCTCACCGTGCAGAATACTGCTTTGACATTTATCTATCTAACTCTAAATCAAACTGAACAACTTTTGCCAATAACATCAGAATCGATGTATAATTGACTACAGGAGAGAAGATTTTATTGTAGTCAATACCTCATTTTGAGCATATCCTTTGGTAACTAACCTTACCTTGTACTGCTCATTGTCCTTCTTGCGAAAGACCATCTGTAACCTTTTGCCATGGAATCCTTTGGAAGATCGACTAATGTCCATGTTTGACTTCTATCCAAAGACTCCATTCTCTATTCATGGCTGTAATCCACTTGCTGTGGTTATCTGCCTCGATCGCTCCCCTGTAACTTTCAGGATCTCTGTTTCTGTTACTAATACGAAAGAGATATGATCATCTTTCCAGCCATACCTTGTTGGTGGCACCGTAACTTTAACTGATCGCCTCAACAGTCTAAGTTGCACTTGAGTAGCTTTCTGTTCATCTCCATCTGAATCTAAGGAGTCCTCTTCTGACCCTTCAGGCCTTTTAAGGCTCTCTGAGAACTCAATTTTCTTTTCTTGATAGTATGTCGAACTGTCTGAAGCTCCACCTTGCGCTTTATCCTCTGTCTCTGACTTCTCTTGCAATATAAATTTTTTTCAAAAACCAATCTCTGCTGGTAAAGGCGCTCCTTGTCTCAGGATCCCAAAGTCTGAAATCCTTTACTCCTTTCGTGAACCCAATAAAGATATACTTTTTAGACTTGGACTTCAATTTACTCCTTTCTGACTGTCAACCAAATATATGTCAGGCAACTAAAAATTCATAAGGTTGAATAGCCCACGGACTCTCCTCGCCATATCTCCTTTGGGATCTGAAGATTAATAGCTGTGGATAGTGACCTTTTTACCAGATAACTCGAATGATTCCTGCCTCTACCCAAAATCCTTCTGATTGTAATATGATACTGCGGACACACCCTGTAAGTGTCTGATTCATGCGCTCTGCTACTCCGTTTGCTCCAGTCACCCTGGATTACTTAGCTGGTGTTTGATGTCCTTACTTGCTATGTAATCTTTGAATTCTTTAGAGGTATACTCGCCTCTATTGTCAGACCCTAAGACTTTCACCTTATGCCTCGTCTAATTTTCCACCATAATTTTTACTCTTTGAGCTTCTGAAATACTTTTGATTCTGCTTCAAGAAGTATACCCAAACTTTTCTTAAAAAATTATCTATGAAAGTAACATAGTACCTAGCAACCTTAATGGATGCTACTAGTGAAGGCCCCACACATCCATGTGTATGAGATCTAATAAGCTCTTTGTCTTGTGCTGTGATGTAGAGAAAGCTACTCTACGTTGCCTACCCATGATGCAAAATTTATAAAGATCAAGTTTGTAATATTTGATACCTGGTAGAGCACTTCTTTTGTGTAAAGCTTGAAGACTTCTCTCGCTCATGTGTCCAAGATGTATGTGCCAAAGTTTTGTAATATCCTTTTCCTTTATTGCTGTTGAAGCATCACTAATAATAATGCTTCCTGTCAACTTATACAGGTTTATTGTCTGTTCTCCTTTCAGAATCATCATGGAGCCTTTGGTAACTCTGATTCCTCCATCTCTATCAGAAAACTTGTATCATCGAGCTTTCAAATCTTCCAATGAGAGAAGATTCTTCTTTAAATCCGGAACATGTTGAATATTCGTGGGAGTTCGAGCTTGTCAATCAAATGTTCTCATACGGATGTTGCCGACGCCAAAAATCTTACACACGATATCATTACCTCATCAGGACAGAATCTCCATCATAAGGCTTAAAAGTACTGAATCACTCTCTTTTTTGACACATGTAGTAGTACACCTCGAGTCAAGTAACCAAGCAATTGAGTATTTACCTTTTCCTGACTCAATCGTCAAGACATCACATGGATTCTCATTTGCTTATTTGACAATCCCGGCTTGATCTGACTTTCCAATGGCACTAGTCCCATCAGAATCCTTGTTGTATTTCCTCTTTAGCATTTTCTTGTATTTCATACAATCTTCTTTATGTTTCCTGCTTTCTTACAAAAATAGCAAAAAAAAAAAACTACTAGAAGCCTCTGGATTTTTGGGTCCCGTACTCTTTGATCTTCCTTTTGGCCTTTAACAACCAATCTTAAGGCCTCCTCCGTAGAATCTTTCTTCTTCATCAGCTCGTTGTTCGGAACATCTGCCTAACATCTTCTAACTCTAAGGTTTCATTACCATACATGATGGTGATCGCCAAGTGGTCATAACTTGATGGAAGAGAAAAGAGTAACAGAAGAGTTTGTTCTTCTCCTTCTAGCTGAACTTCTAGAACCAACAAGTCATTTAAAATTCTATTAAAAGCATTGAGATGCTATAGTGTAGGTGTATATTTTTTCATCCGAAGGCTGTGTAATTGCTTCTTCATGAAGAGCTTGTTAAAACAAACTCTTCGTCATGTAAAGACTCTCCAGTCTATACCAAAGACTAATAGTTATCTCCTTATTCATCACGTTGTAGATGACTTCATCTGATAAGCATAATATCATTGTCGCCTTCGCGCGTAAGTCAATATCGCTCCATTCATCATTCTCCATCTTCGATGGCTTCTTCTCAATACCAAGCAGGGCCGTGTGTGCCCTCCTTCACAAGCAAAGATGTTACTCGCATCTTTCACAACAGGAAGTTAGACTTCCCATCGAATTTCTCCACCTCGAACTTGATTGTCGTGATTGTCTTGTTAGCCATCGCTCTGATATCAATTATTATGATCTATCACCGATCAAACAATTGAGAAACACTGAGTTAAAGACTCGACAGTGAAAGTGGAAGCGTAGAAGATTTACCACTAGCAAGCAATTGAAACTAAATCACCACTCAGATTTAACGTGGTTCAGCAATGTGCCACATCCACGGGGTGGAGGGGAGAAATCTTTATTGAAAATAGCAAAGAAAATACAAGAGTTACAGGATCTCTCTCTCACAACTCTCAATGGTGAAAATCTGAATTTCTCTTGATTTCCTAACACACCTTCAAAACGCTACCCCTAAGGAGTTTATGTAGGCACTTAGGATGATTCTAATCCAACACAAACTTTAATAACCAAATCAGCACCGCCTTAGAGAAAGAAAAAAAAACCCGGATCCAATTTAAACTGGAAACAAAATCTTATTAGGAAACTGCCAGAACCCGATATTAGTCAATTAGGACAAATTATTAGCCGACTAATACTTGGTATTAGTCGGCTATACACATTACCTAGTCGACTAATGTAACACAATCTGAGAACTCAACTCTCTGTTGCAGGGTCTAGTTGACTACATTAAAGTATCAGTCGACTAGCTCAAGACCTAATCGACTAATAAACCTATTGTCGACTAATAATCATGCACAATGCCTGTATATGTTCATGCTTGATCTGTAAAGTATAACATTTCCACCTGAACTTGAACTTTTCTCAATGAAAATGAGGCACTTCAAATACTAATAGTGCTGGCTGTTAAACCTGAGCCCCAACACACTTGAAGAACATCTAGTAAAGTTGCTCGGTGGTGTGCTGCTGAGTCATGTCAGTCATGATGTTTGTTATGAAGATGAAGCGAGAGAAGATGTAAAGAAAAATCATAGTTTTTTTAATTTAACTTTCTTATATTTCTATGTCTAATCTAGGTTGTATCTCTGAGATAGAAGCATCATTTCCAGAAGTGGGAACTAATTTACATGTCTAGTCAATTTATACCAAATTCCAAGGAAGATTTGGGGAATAATGGAGGATTCACACCTTGATAAAGAAATTCAAACTCGTGCGAGTTGAGATAGATTTTGAAAATAGAATTTACAGGTTCATTAGATCATATTTCCTGTATGTAGATCATATTTCCTGAAAATGGAATTTACAATGGCATGCAATTCACATAAGACTGAAATATTAGCTCAATGACTCCATCCTGGCTTGATATTATGTTAATTATTTAAATAAGATCAATTAGTTATCCACCTGTGATAAAATATTAATTCCAGTCAACACTTTGAACTATAGGAGGTGCACATACACATTTATTTAATGAAGTTTTTTGTATAGATGAAGTGTTTGTTACGGTAATTGTTGGATACTTGCAATCGCTGATGATAAAAGAAACTCCTTTTTCATCAAAAAGAAAAATAAAAATAAAACACAAACAAATGAATGAGACTCTAATATCTCAATTCCCTGCTCCTTATTCTTATTAGCTACACTCAAGCTTTGTTATCTGGCGCTGCATTCTCCACCTTCATGGCCATCTTCTCTTTCTCTGAGGGAATTGACTTGAGTAACTTCAACACAAGTCTCCTCTCACTTTCAGGTGAGCAACCCGCAAGCGGACAGAATCAGTGAGCAGGCTCACCAGTGAGTAGGTTTTCCGCCTCGTTGAACTTCTCATCCCAATTCATTATTTCTTCATAGTTTCGATGATTGGCATTTCTGTAGGCCTCTTGTTGGCCTAAGGGTGCAATCATTATTTTGTTTTTATGATTTCAAAACTCATGTAAATTATGAGATACTAATCAAGTTTAAGTGTTTTCAGTTTAAAGGTTTCAAGAGCTAGGTTTTGCTTCACTCTTCCTCTAAAGGAATATATTAAAACACTCAAGTTGATTCAAGTATGAGATTCAAGTTTGGAATGTCAAAACATAGATTTTTGGAGTAGCACACTTGAAGAAGACCTAGAGATAGTGTAACTCTTATAAGAATTTAGATTGTTTAAGTTTAGAGTGTTAGATTGGATGCTCAAGAAGTTTCACACACATAAAAAGATTTTTCTATAACTAGTTTTATTAATTTAGTTTTATTGATAATTGCTTAATCTTCTATCAAAATTTTTATTTATAAATGCGTGTGTGTGTTTCATAGTTTGATCCTAGTCAAAACTATTTTTATATATAAATACATCTTGTTTGGTACGGAGCAGAGATGTTCGGTGTAAAATTTCCTTGAATCAATTGAAAGATTACAACAAACTAATGTTTCGACTACAAGGGAGGGAAGATGTTGAGTCTTGAATCTCCCCTTTGTTTAATGCTGGGTTCTTCAAGTGGCGATGGAAAGCGAATCTTATTTTCCGTTGACCGGGTGAACGTCGAGAACTTCTGGGGATCTTCTCTTTGGGTGGTAGACGGAGTAACACAGCTCTGTCGACCGAAATCTCAAAGAGATTGTAGGCAAAGGTAACTTGTACGCAACAAGTCAGCTGAAGAGTTAGACTCTCTTTCCTTCTCTGTGGAAGCTCTCAAGTCAAGCTCTTTTCTGATCTCTCTAAAGAATCTGCCCCTTTTCCAGCAGCGGGGCTATTTATAGGGGTTTCAGGGGCGTACGTGCCTCCTAAAAACACTCCATAATGGGGGTTAATTTTCCCCTTTATGTGGGCCGTGATTGACCCTATAACCGGGACGGTTACAACTGAGACGCGGGTTTCGACCCACGCGCCTTGGTGTGGCTGAGACGCGGGTGTCGACCCACGCGCCTTGGTGCTGCTGAGACGCGGGTTTCGACCCACGCGCCTTGGTGCTGACTAAGACGCCCTGCGTCTGGAGTTTGGGACTGCTTTTACCAACTTGTTTAATGATTTTTAGACAGCCTACAGAACCCCCTCCAAAGTTTTCGATATTCCGCAGTTAGCTAGGACGGATTTTGAAATACTTTGGACTCTAGCTGAATCCACTTTTATGGCTTGGACTGACAAAACTTCGGGCTTGATCTTATTTGGAGTATGGCCTTCGTGAGTGTACTATGAAACTCTTTGAAGTCGCCAAAACTGATCGCGTGAAGTGTCTAGATACACAGTCTAAACCTCCCGATGCTTTGAGTTTTGTCGTTGGTGTACTTTAAACCAGGGGTTGATAGTCGTCTGCTTGTGCCAGTGTACTGTTGAACTGAATTGCAGAAGTAAGGACTGAACGCCAGTTCTGTGGATGCACGGATAATACTGCTTTAAAGACGCGCCTTCTACAGGGGGGCATCCTTTGGGATGAAGACGCAACTGTTATTCCATGAGGTAGACGCGGCTTCGGCTGGGTCGAACAGATGTGACCTTCGGAGGGACGCGTCTTTTGGAATGAAGACGCGGCTTTCCAGACGCAACTCTGACTTAGTTGAGAAGGTGCGTCCATCGGAGAGACGCATCTCTTGGATGAAGACGCGACTGTTGGATGCGAGTCCGTGCCATGAGCACGCTGCCACGTGTCCCGTGAAATTGAGGGGACATCTACTTTTTGGCGTGCGAACTTCACGCTGCAATTAATACGCTGTCCACGCGTCAGGTGGTAATTGGGCGTCGAGCCAAGCGCCGCGTATCTTTGCGAATCACCGTGCCTATAAAAGGCAACAGTCTTTCAAGAGTCATCATTAGACTCTCCTTCGTCTTCGTGTGCATCTGTTAGGGTTTTGAGAAAGGAGCTTCCTTTGTTCTCTTTTCTTCATCTAACACCGGATCTTTGATTCGCAATGGCACCAAAGGCCAAGCAAATTGCTTCATCTTCACGGGCGGTCGTCGCTGAGACTCAAAGGGCGGTTCCTCCATGCAGGAAACCCCTATTTCAGGTATAAAGCCATCGGACTTGATTTCCACCATTAAAAGGGTTATAGAGTTCTTTGAACTCTTGAACCCCTCTTTTAAAATTGACCCGCCAACGCGGGCTCGAGCCCATATTTGATCTTCAGACGCGGCCTTTGAGTCGATAAATAAGGCGAAGATTTGATGACCCTTGCTGCTTTTATTTGCTCGAATCTGCGTCTGCTTGTGAACACAGGGCCCCAGTGAGCCTTGCGTTTCAGGTTTCAACACTTAGAATGTTTCTAAGTATGAAAGATTCGGACGTAGATTTCTTATGACTCTTGCGTCTTGTGAAATCAGACGCTGGTCCTCATGAATCTTGCGTCTGAGTCCAAGTACATAGAAATTTTTCATAAATCTTGGATTTTCAAAACGCGGGCTCCATGCTAGCCTCGCGATCTTCGGGTCTGGACGCAGATTTTGATGATTTCCGCGTCTGGGTTGACTCCTGCGTTTGAGTTGTGGATACTTAATCAATTTCTTTTCTGATCAAGTATTATCCTCTTTTGCAGTGCGATATTCCTCCGACCCTCTCTCCAAGAAGTGTCATTTCGGGCATGTAGGCGGTGCTGACCGCAACTTAACCTTCGTGTTGCAAAGGACTGCTCCTGTGACTGCCGACAAGCCGAAGGAGCGAAGGGAGAGGCTCTCCAAGGTCGACATGGCGACATTCCGGGAACTTATGATTGACGCAGAATTTAAAACGGATTCGCGCATTCCATTGAAGAAACCCGTCTTCTTCTTTGGGGACAATATTGGCGAACATGGTTACGTCTTGCATGATGGCGATTACAAGTGGCTCCGCCAGATAGGGGGTAGGAAATTCTTTCTTCCAAATATGGAGAGAATGTATCCCCTATCTTACCTTCAGCACATGTCTGTCCCTCGGGCAATGGAATGGGATCTTGCCCGATCTGTTCCCAGTGTCTCTCTTGGCATACTGGACGCCAGGAAGGTGCACTCGGGTGGACACGGGAGGGAGATCTTTGGTTTGTTTCCTGGATTATTCAGGTCCGAGTACCCAGTAGGGGAAACCCCTCAGCTCAGCACTACCTTTATTAACCAATTCATGAAGGTAGGGGGTGATTTTCCCACTGACTTCCGCCCGCTCGGGTGGGTTCATTCCACTGACAAGTACTGGTGGGGTAAGATGGTGAGCTTTGTCCTCACCGAACTCGGAGGTCTATTGGATCAGGGGACTGTACCAAGCAGTCAGGGCTGTGCAATATGGCATCCCACAGAATTTCTAAAATTTCTTTGGGATCTTGGAGCATTACAACCCTTTGACGGGGACGTTCTTCACCCCGGTTGGAGAAATGGGACTCGCCCTGCATGAATTATATGAAGTCTCGGGGCTGGTAATAGGAGATGCTCCTTATGAGGAATACGTCCCCACCTCTGAGGAGCTTCATCTCTTGAAGAAAGAGTGTCCTAGTGTATATGAGACCTACTGGGACGTGCTATGTCATTTGCACATCTGCGGCCAAATAACCTCCTGGAGGACTAGGGGAGTCAAGCAGCTGTCTTGGGCGAGCTACTTGTTTAATGGTATCACTAAGAAAGACCACTCAGTGACCAGTCTGACTCCCAGCTCTGACGAAGAAATCGCCGAAAGGATCGACGCCTCTGTGAGTTCTTATACCACAGAGTCGAACGAAGACATTTTCAAACCTGACACAGTTTTTGAAAGTTTCCATCACCAGGCCCAGGTCCCTATTTCTAACTGGGCACTGCTGGCGGGTTTCCTCATGCTGTGGTTGAAACACTGTGTAGTGCCGACACTGCCGCATGAGGTGATTGTTGCCGACGTGGTGTATTCGGCGGTGCTGCTGGCCTATGGTAGGTCCATAGCTCTCCTTCCGGCAATGGTGGCCGGTATCCAAAGCGGGTTGCGGGCCCTGACTCAGAGCCTGTGCAGGGTGGAGGCCATCGTCGACTCCCAAGGTAACCCGGAGGTCGATTCAGAGGGAAGGCCGAGAGTGAAGACCCCTAACCCTCGGATCGAGCTTCCCTACACGTACTTAATGGCTTGGTACGTGATGCATTGCCCCTCACTGATGACACCAGTGTTTCGATGCGAGGGGTTTGTCCCTTTTGTGCAGCGGCTGGAGAGTTCGAGTTGGTGCAACAACTATATGTTCTACGTTCGGAAGTGTATTCTGAACGCTTTAAATTATCATCTCAACCGTTGCTTCCCGAGATTACAGATGCTGCTTATGGGGATAAGTTCGCCGACATTGTGGGTCGAACGACTGCACGAGGCTGCCATCGGGAGTCTTCTGGTGGCTTATCAATATCCGGCCCGGGTATCTGCTCTACCGGCAAGGGAACTCGTCCACGATCGAGCCTTATATGCCGAATCGTTTTGCCCGACAGTTCGGGTATGACCAACTATATGTCGGCAATCCTAATGCTCAGCTTGCCTTCAGTGAAAATTTGTTTGAAGGTGCTCGAGCTTGGTATTACAGCGTAGCTGGGGGGACACAGGCTCTTTTCCGCTTACCTCATAAGACGCCAAACTGCTACGCAAGCCTTAGCTTCTGCACCTGGTACCTCCAGGCTAGCAAGACGCCTGGCTATTCAACAGAGTGCTCATGTATTAAGAGCATTAATGCGTCTTATGAAGAGAAGGTGGCGTCCAACAAGCGCTCGCGAGGCCTCGATGAATATCAAGCGGCTCAAAGGGAGGCCAGAGGGGAGACACGGGGGATGCCGAGAGCAGCAACACTTAGGGAGCAGCCTGCCCGAAGGCATCGACGGGCGGTGCCTAGACGTCCTCATGGCGCTACTCTCCAGACTGAGCCTGCCTCTACTTTCACAGCTGAGCCTGCCCCAAAGAAGGCCAGGAAAGACTTGGCGGCTGAAGAGACCGTCCCTTCCGACGTTGAAGAGCAGAGGAAGAGGAGGAGGAGGAAGATGATGCCCCCTTGTTCGTTCTCATGGATTGCGCAGCAGGGGCCCCGTAATTTTAGAAGAAGGGGAGCTTGCTGATGAACCCACCGCAACTGATGAGGCCGAGCAGCTTGAAGTTGCCCTGATGGGCAGGGATGATGTTGAGATTCCAGGGGTCTCAACTCAACCAGGGTCTTCTTCGGCTCATGAAAGGAGAGATGAGGCACAACAGTCTGGGTCTCCTGGTGTATTAATCTCCAGCTCGCGAGTAGTTGACCCTAGTCCTACTACTGGGGTATTTGATGGCAAGGCCTCAATTGCCGAGGCTTCTCGCGTTGAACTATCGTCTTCATCGTCCGAAGAGGACGAATACGATTCAGGCGATGAAGTCGATTTTGGCGATGAACCCGCTCTTCCAGATCCGTGCAAATTCTCACATATCTCGGAGGAAGAAATATACGGGTGTGATCCGGTGACGGCGTTATCACTAGCGACAACTGCTCCTGCTGAAGGTACTATTATCGTCTTGTTGACCCGGTTTCCCTTTTTAACTAGGGAACAGGTTCTGACATTTTCTCTTTATGCTACAGGGTTGGCCGCGGACAGCGAGGCTGCGACTTCCTCCCATATCGAGGAGATGATACAGGAGCTGGCCCAGCAGGAGGGTGTTGAGGCTGCTGCTGAGATGCCTCAAGAGAGGGCAATTATTGAGGTCGGGGAGACCTCAACCTTGCAAGATTTGCCCAGGGATCTGCCGTCTTTGGACCCTCGGCTTGGTAAGGAAATATTAATGTTTTGAATATTTTCCTTTATTGTCATGACTGACGTTTTGGTGATCTGCAGAGAGTGCTGAGGAAGCTCAGGCAGAGGGCTTGGCAGTCAACATCGACTCAGCAGGGGCAGCCAGCGTCGAGCCAGCAGGCAATACAATTCAACCCCCTACCGAGGGTTCCGAAGAAGTCAGGTTCGCTGCAACTTTAGTCGCCATGGAGGCCGCTACGACAGTCGTAACTGCGCCAGAAGTGGCGGTGACCATCTCAGCTTCTACCGCGTCTGTTGTTGCCCCTACTTCTGTATGGGACGAGTTGATTCCCATCCCTCGCCCTGTGACAGAAAGGGGATCTGGGAGCACATCAGCGGAATTCTCCTCGGCCGGGTGATATCATGGAAGAACTGACACGTCAAATGGTGCAGCAGTTCTTTGCTTCCATGCGATCGTGTATTGATCTCATCCTCTCTGGGGCAGTTCTTTCGAATTTGCCCGAATGCTTCTTAAGAATTTGATCGAGAATATTGGTCATACTGGAGGCCCCTCACAAGCTAGGGCGTGTCTGCTGCTGGTGGAGCAGTTGGGGAGTGATCTAAAAGAGCTTAAGTCTTTGGAAGACGCCGGCTCAGTTCACGAGGCCGGGCAACCCTGACTAGGCTTCTTGCTGCTCAGGAACAAGAGCGAAAGGAGATGGAGGAAAGGATAGCTGAAGAGACCCATCATCTTCAACATTTCCAGGCGGACCATCAAAGGATGACTGGCGATTCAAGGGAATCTGAACTCGTCATGCAGAGCGCAGAGCAGGTTATTATCAGTGCTCGGGCCACCATAGCCAAGGCAGAGGCCTTGATCGCAATCAACGAGCATAAGCTTGCCACTGCCAGGAAGAAGCTGGAAGAGCTGGAAGCTGCCAAGACGCAAGTTGAAGAAAACCTTTCTGCTCATTCCTTCAAGTTGGAGTCCCTACGAGCGCAACTGGCCGCGAGGAAATTTTTGTCCGAGGAGGAGCTGTGGGTCCAGGCTCTCATGGAGGCTGAGAAAGTACGTCAGCACGAGATACATCGCCTCCCAGAACAAATCCGTTCTTTGGCTAATCAAGATGATTAGCCTCCCCTTTTTTTTGAGGACAGAACGCTCAATTCATCAAGAGTGTTTGTATCACTTTACCATTTTTGGCTCAAATAATAAAAGTCTTTTGAAATTTTGCTCCATCTTCATTGTTCCACTGTAGATGAATCCAATTTCTTAGCGGTAGTCTTTGGCTATGATCCTTGATTGGCTGTGAATAATGAACTTAGGTAGAACTAAGTTCTTGGGAGGAACGCGACTCTGATTTATAGGGAGACGCGGTCCTGAGAAACGCGACTCTGACCTGTCCATTGAGTCGCGGTTCCAATTGGCGTGAAGGACGCAGCTTTGGGTGCGGCTCCCTAGCCGCAGCCCTTAACTCTGCCCAAGTACAGAATTCAGGATGCCGTGAAGACGCGGTCTTATACTCCTCAAAACTGACGCATAGATATGAGGACGCGATATTGGGTCCTTGACCTGGTGCAAACCCAAATTATATTGAGTTTATGATAGGAACACCATTATCATCTCGCGATGTAGACGCAGCTCCAAGATACTTGTGAATGCCACAGGCCTTCTCCATTGAGGACACAAGTCTCAGGACGCAGTTTTCACTTTTATGTGATTGCAAAGTGCGACCCTCAGAATGGGTCCCTTTTGCTGTGAAGGGATGTTGCTTTGATTCACTCTGAGAGACGCGGCTGCAGTTCTCTTGGCTGGAATGAAAAGGGACGCCATTTTCGGATTCACAAAGGGGACGCCAATTCCTGAACGCGGCTCCGGGCCTGCGTTTGGTGCAACTTCCCAGGCGTTACATGCAGCTTGTCATAAAGATTTCGTGGGATCTCTTAAATGTCAAGTCGACGTTGACGATTGGGGACTCGTATCATCTGACGTTTCCCAACGCGGCAGTCCACGCGTCAGCCCTTCATTGGATTTAGGTATTAATGCTTTAAATGCCAGACGGTACTGGCGGTTGGAGACTCGCGTCTTCGATGCTTCCCGAAGCGATAGTCCAAGTGTCAGCCCTTTACTGGTCTTTGACATGCATGCGGGAATTAAAGCCGACGGTTCTGATTAATGAGCCATTGATTACAGGCTCTATGGGTTGCTTATAAATAGGTCTCACCCTCTCCTTTCAGCAGTTCATTACTTAGACTGCTTTCCTTTGAGAGCGAATGCTCTGAGCGATTCTGCCTTTTCTCTTCAAGGACTTGTATCTGGGACTTGCCTCCATGGATGATGATGACCCAGAGCTATCTTGCTTCTATTTAATTTCTCCAGAAGATTATCACTGTCAAGTGATTTCAAGATCAAGAAGCGTCTCCTTGAGCACCTTTTATATCCACGCCTCGATGCAGAAAGTTCAACCCTTAATGGGGTTTGCTGCGGTATGACTTCCTGGTCTGCCATGAAATTTTCAGCCCTAAGAGGTTCATTTTCTTGACCTTCTTCTGAAGTCTGGTTGGTGCGCTCACCTTTTGGGAGTTGCGCCATTCAGAAAACTCTGACTCAAAATTCTTCTGGACGCGAGTATAATGGACTTTTGCATCTTGACCGCGAGCTTTACATACAGAGCTCGCGTCTAAGGCTGTCGACTTAAAAGAATTTCAACCTAGGTCGAAAGTTTCAGGCCTGAATTTTGCAACCCTGTTTGTCGAACAGGGAGATGGCAATTTTCGCGTCTGATTCTTTTCGCGCCTCATAACTGTTTCCATTGATTTGCAAAGGGGAAAACTTACAATAAAAAGAATTTGAGGAGCTAAATTACAAGTATTCTTAAAAAGATTACAAGTAGATCTCCTCAGAGATTCTAGAGAAGTGTGCCGATAGGAGTCTGGTCAGCGCGCGACCACTTTGTCCCTTTGACGATGCGAGCGAAGAGATTCCCTTCTCGCCTGGTTCGGGGAATCAGAGAACAGAAGGTTGGTAGACCCTCTTGCTACTTCTCAAAACATCCTTTAATTAGGAATTTCTTCTCGCCTGGTTTCGGAGATTCCTTGAGAAGAAGGTATTTAGGGTATCAGCACCCTGATTAGAGAAGCAATTCTCTAAAAGTCTCTGAATTCTTGTGCACACGGTGCTTTGTAAAGAAGTCTCTGCTTCTGGAGTCCTCTCTCTTGCGACTGTACGTGATCTCTACTTCTGGAGCTCTTCCTTGTGCCCCTGGTGGGCTATTTATAGGGAGAGCAAGGGTATAATCGTCCCTTGAAAATATGAAAACAGATTAAATCAAATCTGTTTAAATATGGAAAGTAGCCTTGCTGCGAGGCTAGGATCAGCTTCTGCGAAGCTAGAAATGACAGGTCGGTTGATCCTCTTAATCTGTTTTGATCCTTCCATATCGTTGGAGGATTTCCCCTGATCTTCTTACTCGTTTTAGAAGAGTCAAGAGATTGTGGCAATCAACTGCCAAAATTTGATCTCAGATTTGATCTGATTGGATTTGATCTTAATCCCAATTAGATCTGATCTCATCTGGAGATTCGATTGGTCAAAGGTTGACCATAGCAGACCAGCAGCGGCGATGCCCGCTTTGAACTCACAGCGGAGCTGGAGGCAGTATCTGGCGAAGTTAGAAGAAAGCTCTTCAGTGGAGCTAGATGTCGTCTGTGGCGAAGCTACCGTATACCCTTTCTGCGCAGTTGCATGTGGCTTCAGGCGAAGTTAACTCTCTCTGCGGAGTTGCGCTCTAGCAGTTCAGGCGAAGCTATAAGTTAACTTCCTGGCGGAGCTTTGAATGGCTTCAAGGCGAAGTCGGATGATCTTAGCCTCTCAGGCGAGGCTATCCCTTTGGGCTCATGTGATGCTAAGTGCTAGCATCTTAGACCTGCTGAGGTCTGTTCAGAAACAATCCGGGTTCACTGTCTGCTTGCAGGATCAGTCAGTAGAGTCCAAGTTGCTTCCCTGTCCCTCGGAGATGGGTGAAAATTGGTCTTCAGCTCGTCTGTCACTTGTCTTTTGTAAATGTCAACAAGTTTAGACATCATTCAGACCAATAAGAATCTTGTCTTTTTAAGTGTCAACAAGACCCCTTCAAAGTTTCAGAAGTCTGCAATGGCCTAGACTTTGAAATACTTTGAACTGCTTTGATTGGTGGTGTGTGAAGTATGAACGTCGCCATGATGGTTGAGTTCAGCTTCGCTTTAAATCCTACTTTAGGATGTAGATTCGCCGAGGAATCATGTAGACTCGCGTCTGGGTAGCTTCGTGGCTAGGTAGGTTCGCTCTGGAACATCTGTTGCTTTTCTAAGGCCAACTGCCGTGGGCCGGTTACGAGAAGGATTACGTCTTCTCTCGCACTGATCGAGGGAGATATTCTTTCCTCGCGCGTTTCCAAGGGAGGATATTCCCTTTCTTCAAGGCGCCATGAGTGCCTTTATGAGGGAGACGTTTCTCCCTTTGCACGGTTCCAAGGGAAACCGTCCCTTTTCTCACGGCGCAATAAATGCCTTAAATGCGCTCGTGCTTCCACGCTTGAGGCGGCAACGCTCAGGCCATGGAGCCTATAAATAGGACACTTGAAGTCCTCTGAAGAGCAGTGATCTGATCTTCTCCTCTTCTCTTGGTTGAGAGAGATACTCAGATCTCTGAATTAGTGGGAATGCCCACTCTGGTCATTATCCAGCAAGGACCGGTAAGTCTTGATCATTCAACGCTTCGCCAACTTTAGGGAATTCATCTCCCTTAATTTAGCTTTTTAGCTGTAATCAGCTGCTTCAGGGATTAACTTCCCTTGTTCTCCATTTAACTGATCTGCGGAGAAGGATTTCAGCATAGCTTCCCAGCGAAGCTATCATCTTGACTTGATTAGAGAAAGATCACTGCATGTTAAGTCCGCTGCACAGGCAGAACTTGGGACTTAGTTTCTTCAAGGTTGAGCCAGTCTTGCCATATAGGTGGGGCTAAGACTGTGTCCCTTAGGATCAGTCTGGCTTAGCCATATAGGCGAGGCTAGGACTGACGTTTGCTGAGCTAGCCCATCATTGTTGTGAAAGCGAGGCTTATCCTCTGCTTTAACTGAAATCGGATTGCTTCGCCCCAAAGAATCTGACTTAGTGTTTTTGCAGCTTTTCCCGTGTTTAACTGCCAATCTGTTCTGATTTGCATTGCAGTGAGCTATGTTCGCCAATCTTGTGACTTGATGAAAGAGACCGAAAAGTTGTCTTATGCTTCCCCGGTTGAAGCTTTACTTTTAAGCAGGAGGAAACAAACTGGGGCAGCTGATGTGTACCCAGAGGCTGTTGGCAGTCGCTTATCTGAGATGATCCTTTTGAGGCGAGGCTGGTAGCCGCTTATCTGAGATGAAACCACTTCGGGAAAGCGGACGTCACCTGTGAGATCACTGACCTTCCCATTGCCCATTTTCATCATAGAAGGTCCAACCTGCTGGTGGCGATCAGTCTTAGCCAATTTTGATTACGAAGATCCAGCTCCATGGTGGCAAAATCTGCCATCATGTGAAGGATTACGGCCTTGTGCAGGAGGAAGGTCTTTTCGTGTCCAGTTGGTCTGGCTTGAAAACAGATAAAACCACTTGTATGCCTTTTGCGCAAATGATCCTCGAGCAACTGAATCTGTTGTACGAAACACAACCTTGATGTAGTATCAATGTACCTTTCCTTTAAATCAATGAAAGTTCATTTTCTGCTCATTTGATTTCCGCCTCGCCTTCGTCTTGAATTTGGCTATCAGAGGTAATCTTTATGCAAGGTTAAAGATAGGATTAAGACAGGAACGAGCTCCCAGCGAAGCTAGCATATCTGCAAAGTTCGGCCTACGCCTTCAGCGAAGCTAAGGCAATCCTTTTATGCGAAGTCCGCATTTTGATTTGTGGCGAAGTTAGTCCTTAGTGGCTGAATCAGCGCTTTTCGGGAAGGCGCTTTAGGCGCTGTTTCAAATTAATTTGAAACGACAGCCTGTACTCTTTTCGAGGCGTCGTTTCAGGCGATCATCGGCCTATAAAAGCCTGGTCGGACTGAGAGAGAAAGTCATCATTTCTCTTTAAATTTTCCAGAGCACTTGACTCTTCTTCTTCTTTCTTCGTCATTCAAGAGTTTAAGAACTTCCACAGTTCTTCAATGGCGTCCAAGAGACGAGCGGGAAAAGAAGTGGCAACTTCTGCAGTGGAGGGTCCTTCTCCTCCTTCGGTCATCGAACGACCAATCGCCGGTAGGGAACTTTCCCTTTTGATTAGAGACTGTCTCTCTCCTTTAAAGCGATTTCTTGATTTCTTGATCGGGAATCCAAGAACTGAAGAGTTCTTCTTTAAGCTTCCAAGCGAAGCTATCTTTAGACAGTTGACGTCCTGTTGAATGACAGGATGCGAAGCTGTTCTTTGAAATTTTGACAGAGAAGGACCATAATACCCTTCTGACGAAGTTAGCCTTTGAGGCTTTGTTGCATCCCGTGTTCGAAGCTAAGTTTTCAAAGCGAAGCTAACACTTGGATATTTTCCTGCATCCTGACCTCGTGTGGGATGCGGAGGGGGCGAAGCTATCGTTAGGCCAGCCTCGCTCAGAGGGCGAGGATATGCCTGTCAAAATTACTTTTTGATTTTAGCCCTCTTTCGGCTGATGAACTAATCATAGTTTCTCTTTGTTCCTGTAGTGCACTACACTCCTGGTCCTTTAAACAGTCTATTCGGGATGACCAGGGGATCGGACGGCAATATCAGCCTGCAATTTCAAGGGCATGCTTCTCTGTTTAGTGAGCGGAGTTCTCTCGTCCGAGACACGCTTATTCATGGTGGTGATCAATATACCACGAGGAGTATTTTGACTACGGCTCCCCTTGAAGATATCGACCGTCGAACTTATAGGAAGCCCGATTTCATGTTCGGGGATGCCGCCACAGATCCTGACCACCAACTACTGGCAGGGGAAGGGCAGTGGATTTTTCAGTTGGATGGTGAGAAGTTTTACCTTCCGTCCAACAAGCGACATTTTTCTTTGTCTTCCTTCCAGTGCGTGACGCAGGCTCGGAAGATGTCGTGGGAAGTGAGCCGGAGTACTGACTCTGTCCACATAGGGAAATTGATGCTTCAGTCTCCCGGTTATGCAAGGGCGGGACCTCCTCATTGCGTAATGGGTCTACATCCTGGGAATGTGTCACGAGAGATCCCAGTAGGAGAAAATCCTGCGGTGGCGCTGACCTTTGGCAACCAATTCTGCATGGTTAATGGGAACTATCCAGCCACTGACTTCAGGACTCTAGGCTGGATTCACTCCGAAGGCATGGTGGAGGGATTTAACTATATATATCCTCACTCATTTCGAGGAGGATTTGGAGAGGCTGAACCTCCATGAGGCCGTCCGGGCGACCTGTCACGGTATTGAGATGAACGTGGCGTGCTTCTACGCCATCTTTGAATTGTATTGCCCAGCTTCGGGGACTTTCTTCACCCTGTTGGGGAATGGGTATGGCCTTACATGAGATGTGAGAAGTTTCTGCTCTTGCCTTTTGGGTCTCTTCCATACGAAGAATACTTCCCGTGCGAGGTAGAATTGGCGCTTCTGGAGAAGCAGGAGCCCGCTTTGTTTGAGACCTATAGGGAGTAATGTGCCACTTGTAATTTGCTCCAGTAGCATGGGGGCAGTAAGGGAACTTCCTGTAGCTTGAAGAGCTGGGGAGATTATTTGTTCCCAGATATGAAGAACACTCCTGAAGCGGCTTACTGTGGAGTTGCTGATGAAGACATCTTTGACCGGATGCAAAAGCACTTCAAGGGGATCTAGATGTGAAGGAAGACGATGGTCCCTATGAGCAGGGTGATGTCCTTCAGAGTTTCCATCATCAGGCTCGCAGGCCGATGTCCGGAAGGCACTTCTGGCTGGCTTCTTGACAGTCTGGTTGAAGAGGTGCGTGGTGCCGTCTTCTTCGGGTGACGTCGTTCCTCCGAATGTTTTGCTGCCTGCTGTTCGTTTGGTTCATGGTCGTCCTCTGGGACTTCTTTCGGCCATGGTGTGCTGTATCCAGAGAGGCCTTCGTGCATTGACGGAGGCTTTTTGCAGGCTACCAACGACGAAGCGTGAAAGGGGACCATTTCGCCCCGCGACGGACCTAACCCCAGAATAGGTCTGCCGTATACTTACTTGATGGCGTGGTTCGCCCTGCATTGTCCTTCTTTGATTGAAGCTGGAGAGGATCCCCCGCAAGATGTTTGAATGGCGCTCCTCCGTTGATTCAAAAGATGCTCATGGCAGAAGACTTACGTGGCTGAGGCCCGTAAATTAGTACGTCGCTATGACGTCTATAGTCTCTTCCGCTATTTTCCCTGTATTCGGGGTGCAGGCTATGGGAAGAGTTCAAAGATGCGGGGGAGGGGCATTCGTCCCTGAGCCGGGGAGTTTTTGAGTGGCTGGTCAGCATCCGGCCTTCACATCTATTATACCAGAGCGGGGATAGCTGCTACTTGGGGCCTTATGTCCCAAGTCGGTTTGCTCGACAGTTTGGATATGACCAACTGTACATGGGCAAAACCCGAATCTCAATCTGGCTTTCATGGGGAGCCTTATTGATGGGGCTCGTGCTTGGCAATTCTTCATTGCGGGCTGCACTGGGGCGCGGCTGCGTACGCCATTGAGGACTCCCAATCTTCTAATGACCCTGAGCTTCTGCCAGTGGTCTGCAACTTCCAACTCCACACCTCTTGGATTCAATGCTAACAGCTCTGGTGTGAAGTTAATTTCTCAGCGGCTGAAGCGAAAGGTCTCTGAGAAAAGAGAAGGTAAGAGGGTTCGCGTCCCAGGCATGGAGGAATTCGTTGCTGTGGATGACAGCAAAGCCTCGGATGCAGAAAGTCCTCGCTTTGAAGCGGAGACAGGTGCCGGGACTCCTGCAGCTGGTTCTGGCGTGATGGGGACAGTTCCCCTAAGACATGTAGAAGAAGTGGAGGAGGAAGGTTCTGATGTCCCTCTCAAGCGCAAACGGACAGATGGGTCCCGTAGGAAACAGTTGGTGAAGAAGCCCCGTCGCCAAGCTCCTACGGTTGTCGTAGAGGGTGAACCCTCTACAACGTTTCCTCCTCTTGTCCCATTAGTAGTTGAACCGTCGGTGCTGGACCGACTACTGGTGAAGTTGCTCCGGACTTAGGTAAGATCAGCTTCGTCTTTGTAATGTATCTTCTATGTGCTTCGGACCGCTTATTATTTGCTTCGTGAAGTAGGAGCTGAGGCGGTGATGAGCCCGAGAGCTGAGGCCGTCGGAGAACAAGGGGAACATTATGATCCTCTGTTCGCTTATCACGAGGGTGATGAGGCCGGCTATTTTGCCGTCCCAGAGGAATCCGGAGGTGATGTAGCTGACGTTGGTCCTTCGGGCACTGGGACTTTCAAAGGAAGTCCTGTAGCGTCAAGATCTTTTGGGTGGTCCACGGAAGATTCGGCAAGCGAAAGCGGGCCGGCCATTCGTGTTGACTCCGCAAAGGACTTTCCAATGGAACCCGTGGAGACTGATGCGGAGCCATGATGTTTGAGGGACATCATCCTTTGGTATTGTTCCGGCCTTTCGGCTTTTACTATTATTGTGTCTTTCCTAAACACAATTTTGTTGCAGGTGTTCCGCTTCAGGGTGCGTCAACTTCAAGGGAACCAGACGATCTTCCGAGGGGTCAAGGGGTGACATGAGCACTTCGACCGCGGCGGAGCTGCTGTTGGACGCGCTGTATGGTGATTTGCCCCTTATCGGCCTGAGCTAGCCAAAAGAACAGAGGTCGAAGGGGTGGTAGTCCCGGAGGTGTCCTCACTCCCACTATATCAACGAGTGAGGCGCCGTCAGTTGTGGCACGTGCAGAGCTGAGGGTGATTACAAGCCCTACTTCCCAACCCTGGTGGTTGAGCCAGTTGTTCAGGAGATGGTCACTAGCCTACCTCAGCGGTGGCTAGTGCACTGGTTTCAATGAAGACTCCATCGAGATCACCGATGACTTATCATGCTGCTGCAGCCGGTGTTCCCGCCGTTCCTCCACAGTAGTGTCAACCAGGCTGGTGGATTTTTCTGAGGTTGTCCGCCTACCAGAAGTGGCCGAGATGAAAATGATTTTATAGGTGACATAGTCGATAGCTTTATAAAGGCTTAGGGCGATCCATCGATCTGGTCTTGAAAGGTCGACTATGTCGTTCTCAACGTTAAAGTGGTCCTCTTCCGCAGTATTGAAAGTATTCGGGACCTTGAAGGGTATAACCAGGCCACTGCCTTGGAACTCATGGTAGATCATTTGAGAGGGACGTAGAGGAATGGCGCCGTCTTAGCCGCTCAGACCTGGAGTCTTCGGTTGATGAGCAGCTGCGCATCTTGTCGCTCAAATGCATGAAGCCCGTCTTGCTGCTCAAGAAGTTGCTAGGGCTATTTCTTCTGACTTGAAATCCTTGGAGACAAGGAAAGTAGAGGTTAGGAATGCCATTGATGCCTCCACTAGTGCTCTTCTTGACGCTGAAGATAAAATTGGGAAGGCAAGGAGATGATCAGGAAGGCAAATCTTCTCTTATCCAGGGCTGAACCAGTGCGTCTTGAAGAGACTGCGCGGCTTGAGCAGCTCAAGGCTCAGAGTGACGAACTCTCGCGGCAGGAGTTAGCTTAGAGGGCAACTTGGTTGAGGTCGAAGCTCGTTTGGCCCAGGCGACGAACTTAATGAGGCTGAGCTGAGGTCGCAGGCGCTTGTCCGGGCTGCTAATGATAGGAGGGCGAGGCTGGCTTCCTTGAAGAGCGGATCAGATCTTATAATGTACGCCCGTAGATCGTAATATATGTACCTCCATGTATCCCATCCTTTTGGAATCAATGAAAATAATCATTTTTATTTTGACTCCCTGTCGAATCTTCAAATGTTCCACTTTGAATTGTCGGTTCCAAATTGTATGGTGCCATTTGAGAGAATAGTCCTTTGCTGGATTGAATGCTGAGACTTGGCAGTATGTCAGTTCAGAGGTCGCGATGACATAACTGGTTGAAGAGCCACCAAGCTTCAAGGTTGGTGATACTTGTCTTTTGTAAATGTCAACAAGTATCGAGACCTGTCTTTTGTAAATGTCAACAGGCTCAAGGTTGAGACTTGTCTTTTGTAAATGTCAACAAGCTCGAAATTGAGACTTGGCTGTCTGCTGGTTCAGAGGTCGCAAATGAATAACCGAATGTGACGCCACCAAGCTCAAAGTTGGTGATACTTATCTTTTGTAAATGTCAATAAGTATCGAAACCTGTATTTTGTAAATGTCAACAGGCTCAAGGTTGAGACTTGTCTTTTGTAAATGTCAACAAGCTCGAAATGAGACTTGGCTGTCTGCTGGTTCAGAGGTCGCAATGATATAACCGAATGAGACGCCACCAAGCTCAAAGTTGGTGATACTTATCTTTTGTAAATGTCAATAAGTATCGAGACCTGTCTTTTGTAAATGTCAACAGGCTCAAGGTTGGACTCGGCTGTCTGCTGGTTCAGAGGTCGCAATAACATACCGATTGAGACGCCACCAAGCTCAAGGTTGGTGATACTTATCTTTTATAAATGTCAATAAGTATCGAGACCTGTCTTTTGTAAATGTCAACAGGCTCAAGGTGAGACTTGTCTTTTGTAAATGTCAACAAGCTCGAAAGAGACTTGGCTGTCTGCTGGTTCAGAGGTCGCAATGACATAACCGATTGAGACGCCACCAAGCTCAAGGTTTGGTGATACTTATCTTTTAAATGTCAATAAGTATCGAGACCTATCTTTTGTAAATGTCAACAGGCTCAAGGTTGAGACTCGGTGTCTGCTGGTTCAGAGGTCGCAATGACAAACCGATTGAGACGCCACCAAGCTCAAGGTTGGAATGGAGTTTGGAAAGGTCTCGTTTTCACAAGGAGAAACGATGGGAATCACTGTCATAGGTTTAATGTT
>JAVJIF010023071.1:0-92997 GCA_038442645.1 Agave tequilana
ATGGAGTGGAATTTTAAAAAATGTTAATACAGACATCATTTTAGTGGGTTATACAAAAAAGATTTCTGGTGGGTTCCCTCGAATTCCACAAAAAGTAGATTGGGCCGCATTTCGTGGACCAATTAGACCACCACCGGAACCACCACCTTAAGGTAACTTCTGCCTTCCCTTGTTCTTTTTCATGCATATATGCATTCATTCATATATTGAGGATAATGCATGAGATAGTGTGGGGGTGGGCTTTACTAACATACTAACATAGGTGAAACTACAAAAAATCTGCTAAAAAAAAATATCTGAAAAAAAAAACTTATAAAAAGGACAATATTTGACTTATCTTTGAAAGAAATCTAAGTTAATCTTAAGAATTAGGAAAATCATGATTAGGATTTCTAAAAACTTGGTCAAAATAAATAAATTGTTGAATTTTTAGGTATAGGAGGAGAATTGAATAATTAATTAGTCTTATTTTTACCTTAATGAAATGTGCATACCTAATGCATATCTAGGATTCTAAGACAAAGACCCTTGTGCCTCATATATAAAAAAAAGAAAAGAAAATCACAATTAAGCTGGATACAGTGCCACAAGAAGCATAAGTATTCATGCCTAAAGGTGAGTAAATAAAATAAAGTCCTTAGTTTTGGGGCCTAGTTCACTCGAATTTGAGTCCGCGGGGTGTTTTCTCACCTGGTACCCTAAAGCCAACCGGTTTGGGAGTCATCGACTTTAAGTTTGTTACATGGGGGGATTAGAAAGCCTAAGAAAATTAAGGATAAATTACTTATATATGTACTAACACATCTAATAATCAATTAGTTAGGTATGAGGGCCTCAAGAAGCCTGATGCTTACACGAAAGAAAATTAGATGAGTTATACATATAAAAAAAAAAGAAAAAGAAAAAAAATAAAATATTATATATTAATAAAGAGGCATGAGAGTCCAAGTTAAGGAATTCCTAGTAAAAATTCATAAGGATGCATATGATTTTTGGTAACGAAAAAGACTATATTAGAAGTTCAATTTGACCCTTACCTAAAATAGATAACAATTTACTTTATAAAGACTAAGTCTAAGAATGAATAAAAATGAGGATCCTAAAAACTTATAGATTACTTAGTGTTTTCAAACGTATTTCAAATATTTTCCTTTTTATGGATTTTGTGGGTGTAATCTGCTGAAACTCTCACGAGACAACACTCATCCTCTAGGATAACCTAGAGGTTTAACGGCTTGTTGCACATGCTAAGTGCAACCGTGATTCCTACGAAAGTGAGTTAGGTTAGATTAATTTTTCTTTTCTTTTCTTTTCTTTGATTTTTACCGAGGACGAGCAAAAAAGATAAGTGTGGGGTGTGATTGGTAGTGAAAAATGCACTTTTATCATAACATTTACCATCACATTTTCATATTTATTCATTTAATTCTGCACATTTATTAATATTTTGTAATTTATTGTGTGCAGGCCTCGAAATAATAAAAAGAAAAAATTAAAGCCTAAAAAGAGCCCAAAAGCCCATGTTTGAAGCCCAAGTGCAGAAGTGCAAATATCAAATGTCAAAAATGCAAATACACAAGGGCTAAAGTTGCAAATATTAAAGAAGAGGGAAGGATAGACTTCTGTCCAACCCTAAACACTTGCAGGATGAGGATAAAAGCCAAAGAAGAGAGTGCAAAGATAAGAAAATTCGTGGATAAAAGATATTGGGATATTTGAGATCTAGGTAACTGATTTCTAAGTTATTACAAAATCCCAAGATAAAGAGCCAGGATCAAGCTTTCAGAAGGAAACAACCAAATGGACGGACCAGGAGAAGCCACGCGAAAAGCGCGTGGCCAGCAGCCACTACCAGGCCGCGGAAACGCGGCCCAAGCCGCGTTTACGCAGCAATTCTGTCTATCCCTGGACGAGTTTTCGTGGAGGAGTTTGATCTGAACTCTACTTCCTTCTGCACCTATAAATACCCCTGCAGTGCAACGTACAGAGCGTCCAGAGGCAGAGCCAGAGGGCCAAATCTAGGGTTTAGGTTTTCTTCTTGTAGCTTAGATTTCTTTCCTCCATTGTAATTTTTATTTTTTTCCTTTTGTAAAAACTGAGAGGAGATGATGTTCTCATGGAGGAAGGGATCTACTTGTACTGATGGTGATAGTCGGTGTAAGTTTTATTTTCCACCATTGTTTAATAATCGAATCGAGATTTATTTTGTTCTTTTATTTTTTTTGTTCTTGTTTAATCTTGTGTATCTCAGTATTTGCTTTCTTCTATTTTCTCTCTAATGTCTTGCCCACCATGAGAACCAACTGCTTCGAGACTACCTAGCCGAAGAAGAGCCCTTGATGGCCTATGGCGATGAACAGGTCTTCATAGTTGTCTTTTATTTCATAGTGCAGATTAAGAAGGCGGACGATCCTATACGCCATGCTTGTACGCCTTCTAAGAAAAGATAAATCATCGCAACGGTTCAAAAGGTAAGCAGACTGAAGAGGTATGTGTTTCTTTCTTTCTTTAGTTTAGATTTCTATCTCTATCTCACTCAAATTCTTTTCACCACACTTCCTATAAATACCATCATAACTAATAAAATAAATAAAAATTTTAGAGAATCTTACAAACGCTTCCATCGCTAGTCCCTCCCTGAGGATCACGACCCGCATAGCCTTGCTACAGCGGATTCGAATTGAGCACTTGCACACCTTTAATTCTCTGATCTAATATTTTATATTTTGTGTGCAGGAAATAGTTCAATCACCTGTCCTAGTGTAATGATCTCAAGTCGTTAATCTCCCAATTAAACAATTATATTTACACCCAAACCTTTTATTATGTCATGCTAATTGTTTGTCTCCTTTCAATTAGGAGTATGCCTTATTATTCATGTTTATCTGAAGGAATTATGTCGATAATATCTGAGGTTACTTATAAGATTGAGTTTCCCACTTCCATGCTTCTCAATGAACAATAGGGTATTTCCTATTATGCCTAGCTATTTGTTTAGGCTTATAAACTCTAATTATAAGGAAAGCTAGAGCAAAAAAGAGCAAGCCCATCAATTGTATGAGTTCAGAGCTTTTTAGCCTGAACAACAATTAGATTTGTACCCATTAATAGTATTACCTCACAATCATAATCTAGTAGAGATGTTAAACTCGTTCACAGCCAATGAAATTAACACCACCTCTGGAGGATAGCACCATGAGACAATCTATTAAGCTGATATTTAGTTCACGAGCCTGTGGAAGCAACACCATTAATCGAGGATAATGTTACCGAGCAATCCAGTAAAGCTAGAATTTTAGTTTTGAGAACAATAGTTGCATTAATTGAGAAATTACAACGGAGTAATACACGAAAGATTCTGATTATCTTTAGGCTTTAACAGTGGGAGGTGATATCAAGAGAGAAGAGTTCCACGGAATGGTCTAGTAAGATGTTAACTGAAAATAGTACCTCAGGACATTCTAATGAAAATATAAATTTAGTTACTGTTGTTGATTAGACTATGAAGGAAGAAATTATGAGGCTTGTTGGGACAATTGCTCCAAAGTCGACTCATCTTGTTGTTTCTGATCCTAAGAGTGTAATTGATGTTAGTTTAAAGAGTTTCCTACAGAGGAGACTATAGTGAGGTCCCTATTTAAACATATTTGTTGGGTTAGTGATAACAATGCCAAGGACTTTAGTGAAGAAATGAATGTTGGTAAATCTTTGAAATCTGATGCTGGGATTGCTATCATATATGAGCAAAACCTTGGGTATAAAAAAAAAGTTAGTATCTTAAGTTCCCAAAATCATCATTTACTACTATTAGTGTAAATTGTCCCATAAGCTCATACAACCCGGTCTATTGTTTTAGAGGATTCCAACAATGTCTTAAATCAACATATAGGAATAGTTGTATTCGATTAAGTGGCCATATTGCTTTGCTTTATTACAATTCTTTCTAGTGACTTAAGTCACAGATGCCCCCCGGTCCACTCGATGAAATTTTTCTCAATACTCTTTGAATTTCAAGAGTTGTGATAGGGCAATATGTTATGTCGATACTAGGATGAAAAATTAAGTTTTGCATAAGAATAAATAGAAGACAAAGAATTAATAAATTTAATAGATTTGAAAGGCTCTCAAATAATATCTGCAAGGATTAAGCGAGCAACATCAAGTATCAGAGTAATCATCAACTGGGAAATGAGAAACGTTTCTTCCTACTTTCGTTTAATTATATGACTTTATCTAATAGAATTGGTTAATTAATTGTATTGGTGTTATCTCAAAAGTGGATGGTTCCATGGGGAATCAAAAGTTAACAGATTAAGTTAGCATTAATAGGTAATTAACTAAATGAGCAAATAATGTGAGATTGATAACTAACTATGAAAAATTTGCTAATTGATATGTTCGATTAGTGATTAGCTAATTAACAATGAATCGATGGAATCCATGTGAGAACGACGGATAATTATGTAAGTGAATAATTCATATTGGTAAGCAAATGATAGTTGTGTACATTGTTGAGTATTACCGATTATACCCGGGAATTAGTAAAAATTGCGGTGAAATGTATGCTAGTAAACTATGGTGGAAAACTAGTTGATCAAAATGATTTCAACTGGTAATTAGTTCAAATAAAGTGAATGAAGAAAGAGGTGATCTCCCAATAATGAGATTAAGAGATTGAATGTGTGCATTGTAAAATGAAACCTAATCAAAATTTTGAAGATTATTGTTGAGCATATTTATACTTAATCTATGTGGATGTAGCTCAGAATCAAACATTGATATTGATATTTATAATTCGTTCACGAGCATGTGATGAAGTATTGATAATCTTTTAATATATTAGGCTTTATGACAAATATGAACATCAAATACTGAAATAACACTTAGTGGGGGGTGAATAGGTGTATTGCTAATCAATTAAGAAATTCAATGCAATATAAAATGAGATGATGCAGCCGAACACTCTAAACAAGGCTAGAAGCAGAATTTTCCGTGAAGGGCTCTGAACTTTTCCTCGTGATTCCTCTAGATAAGAGTTTGAGGTACATAATTACTATCTCGTTGTGAAGAGTATAGATCGACAATACTGAATGAATAAAAAGTAAATAAGTAGAGACAAGAAAGCAATTGCAAATAAGATGATTTGTTTCGAAGTTCGAGCTACTGCTCTACGTCCCCGTCTTCACCACCGTGAAGGATTTCCTAATCCACTATAGAATCTTTCACCAAAGGATTACAACTGCATGGAGTACACAACTCCCCAATACACTCCTCTAGTCCAGAGGTAGCGTAATAATAATGGAACAATCCCTGGGTGATCAAAAGATCACAAACTCTTTCTAGCAAACTCTCTTACAAAATCCTATAGAGTAAAACATAAATTTAAGCTCAAGAATTTGTAAGTGAGAGTAAAATCAGAAGAGAGATTTTTAGAGCCAAAAACTTGAATTAGACTTTTGAAAATAAAAGCACAAAACTGAAACTTGAAAGCTCTTTTACTAGAAAATCCAAAACTTGATTTTTCAAATAGAATTGTTGTAGTTGTTGTGTTGAACTCAATCCTAATGACCCTTTATATAGGTTTTAGGAAGAGCAAACTTAGAATAGTTTACCATCATAAAAGAGGAAAAAATGACCCTCAAAATCAACTATCCATGTTTTAAATTTAAACAAAATTTAAAAGTTGGTTTAAATAAAACAGCCGTTGTTGCCAATCTGGTAGACTGGCGGTCGACTGGCCGGTCGGCCGGCTTATTTAAAAAATTTGACCGTTGGGCTTCGGTTGACCGCTCGGTCGACCGGTCCAAACAGAGAGTTGGCTGGTTACAGTCGGTCGACCGACCGGTCGACCGCAAGAGGGGACCGTCGACCGCCCGGTCGACCAGGAACGTGCACAACATGCACACCCCAATTGCCAGAACTCCAGTCGACCGTGCGATCGACCGTTCTGGCTGTAATAGGCACGGTCGACCGACCGGTCGAAACAGATTTTGAAAACTCTTTGTGAAGATATATAAAATTTTGAAATATTTTTGTTTAGATTTTGGAAGATAGGAAACATACATAGCTACTAATATAAGTTCTAAACTTTATAAAAAATATTTTAGAACATTGCGAACCAAAACCATACTTTTGAAAAACATACATTTTAGTGTGTGTATTTTTAAGCTTCAAAAATATATTCTACCCTTTAACAAACTAGTTTCTACCAGCTACATGAGTCTTCAAGCGGGCTTCTCTGATAGTGATGTTGAGCGATTTGAGCTTGAGCAACGATCCCGTACTTGAGTACCCTTGAGCTATCAACACCTTCCTTTAAGGAAGAACCTATTTCATCTTATCGAACCCTAAAATACACTCTTAAACTTTGATTAGTACCAAATAGCTTTATATGTTTTGTGATCATCAAAACACAAAACCCGGGGATTTGTAACTTTTGGGTTAGCAATCTCCCCTTTTTTGATGATGACAATGTATATGAGCTATCTAAAAAATAATCTAGGAAAAACTTTGAAAAAGCTCCCCCTCAAGTTATGCTCTATCAAGTTACAAAATGTATGATACCAATACTATATAAACATGAACAATAAACATAAACATCATAAACATTAAAACCATAACATGAAAATCATAAATACTTCTCCCCCTTTTTGTCATGCATCAAAAAAGGTAAGTACAAACAATCAAGTTTGATATAGAAAACTCATGAATCAATAATACAAACATTAGTTCTCCACAAATGAAAAAAAATCTGTTAAAATCAAGTGGCTTAGTAAAAATATCTACTAGTTGAAAATCAGTAGAAACATAATCAATTTCAATATCACCTTTCTCATAATGATCTCTAAGAAAGTGATATCGAATTTCTATGTGCTTAGTCTTACTATGTTGATTTGCATTTTTAGTCATATGAATAGTACTAGTATTATCACAAAATGTCTTAACATGATTAAATGCAAATCATAATCAAGGAGAGTATGTTTCATCCAAACGACTTGTGCATAACAAGCCCCGCCCGCAATATACTCCGCCTCAGCAGTTGAGAGGGTTACAGAATTTTGTTTCTTGGAAGACCATGAAACAAGACAATTTTCTAGAAACTGACATGTTCCACTAGTATTCTTCCTATCCATGCATAGTCAGCACAAAAAACTCGTCATTGAAAATTATCCGGTCTTTAGATACCATAAACCCATTCAAATAATGTCCTTAAGATATTTAATAATGCGTTTTATCGTAATCAAGTGGGACTCTTTAGGAAAGGAATGGAATTTAGCACATAGACATACACTAAACATGATATCCGGCCTACTAGCCGTTAAATATAGTAAACTACCAATCATGCTTCTATAAAATTTTATGTCTACATTTATACCTTGTTCATCCTTGTCAAGTTTTATTGTGGTACCCATTGGAGTTTTGCTAGTCTTTGCCCCTTCAAGTCTAAATTTCTTGATGAGTTCTTTTGTGTATTTAGCTTGATTTATAAAGATCACATCACTCCTTTACTTAATTTGGAGTCCAAGGAAATAGTTTAGCTTGCCCATCATAGACATTTCAAACTCATTCTGCATACATGATTCAAACTCTTTATAAAGTCTTTCGTTAGTAGATCCAAATATAATATCATCAATATAAATTTGAACAATAAGAATGTCACCATCTACATGTTTAGTAAATAAAGTGATATCTATTTTTTCCTTTACAAAATCATTTAAAATAAGAAATGTTGAAAGTCTTTCATACCAAGCTCTAGGAGCTTGTTTTAAACCATATAAAGCTTTGTCTAATTTGAAAACATAATCCGGATGTGTAGGATCAACAAACTCGAGGAGTTGTTCAACATACACTTCCTCTTCAATAAAACTATTTAAAAATGCGCTTTTCACATCCATTTGAAAAAGTTTGAAATTTTCATAAGAAGCAAAAGCAAGTGTGTGGCTTCGAGCCGTGCTACGGGTGCAAAAATCTCCTCAAAATCGATTCCCTCGATTTTGGTGTAACTTTGGGCCACTAACCTAGCTTTATTCTTAACAACATGCCCGACTCATCCAACTTGTTCTTAAAAATTCATTTAGTACCAATTATTGGTCTATCATGGGGTCTAGGGATAAGATACTAAGCTTGGTTGCACTCAAATTGATTGAGCTCTTCCTGCATTGTAAGCACTCAAATTGATTGAGCTCTTCCTGCATTGTAAGCAATCAATATGAGTCGCCCTCGATTTCGAGGATGTTCTTTGGTTCAATATTAGAAATGAAAGCATAATAGCCACAAAGATCATAGAGTTTGGAGTGAGTAGTTATCCCTTTGATACATCACCTATGATGAGTTTCTTGGGATGACTTGTAGTATATCTCCAATCTTTTGGAAGTAGTTGTGATGGTTCCACTTCAACCTCTTAAACTTCACCTTGCTTATCAAGTTTTGGCTTGTCTTCTTGGTTGATGAGTCCTTCAAGGTTACTTTCTCCATGTTTTCACCTAAAAAATAATCTCTACAACATTCTTAACAAAAACATCAGATTCTTCAAACTTAACATAAATAGATTCTTCAATTGTAAGAGTGAATTTATTGAATATTCTATAAGTTGCTAGTGTTAGAGTCACCAACAAAAATAGCTTCAAATACCTTAGCATCAAATTTACCTATGTTATCTCTGGTGTCTAAAACAAAACATTTGCATCCAAAAAACTCTAAAATAAGAAATATTAGGCTTTCTCAAATAATAAATTCAAAAAAAAGTTTTAGAAGAATTTTTACAAAAATAAATTATTCGATATGTAACATGCGGTGTTTACAGCCTCGGCCCATAAATATTGAGAGAGTTCGTATTCACTAATCATTGTCTTAACCATCTCTTAAAGAGTATGATTCTTCCTTTCAACGACTCCATTTTGTTGTGGAGCTCTAGGACAAGATAATTCATGCCTAATTCTATTTTCTTCACAATAAGTGATAAAAGAATGGTTGATGATCTCACCACCTCTATCACTTCTTATGCGCAAAATCAAAAAACTTTTTTTCTTTTCAACCTTTTTTGAAAAACATTAAAATACGAAAAAGCTTGATCTTTATGTTCCAAAAAGAAAAATCCAAGTAAAACGGGAAAAGTCATCGACCAATACAAAGACAAAACGATTTCCATTTAAACTTTTAGTTTTACTAGGACCAAACAAATTCAGGTGGATTAACTCTAATGGTCTAGATGTTATGATATCCTTGATTGATTTGAAAGCGGACTTGGTTGTTTCCCAAGTTGGCACGCATCACAAATGCGGTCCTTTTCAAACTTCAAGTAAGGAATACCCTTCACTGATTTCTTAGAGTTAATTCTAGATAGATGGTCAAAAGATACATAACCTAATCTTCATGTCATAACCAAGAATACTCATTGAAAGCATTTAAACATTTAGCATTGCAATCTAGATTTAACATATCAAAATATATACATTATTTTCACGAAATCCGGAAAGAATACAAGCATTGGTTTTACAATCTAAAATGTTACATGAAGAATCATCAAAAATAACTTTGAAACCTCGATCACATAGTTGACTAATACTTAAGAGATTATTTTTAAGTCCATCAACTAAAACAATATTTTCAAGTAAAGGAGATGAACCAATCTTAATGTTACCTATACCGATAATGTTGCCCCTTGAGTCATCTCTGAAGGTGACGGTGCCACCTTCATGATACCTTGACAGGGTTGCAAAATTGTTGATGTCCCAAGTCATGTGCCTTGAGCAACCGCTATCAAAATACCACTACTCCCTATGTCTTGGAGCCTTAGTGTGTACCTACATCAAATAATGAAGTTAATTTTGGTACCCATATTTTCTTGGGTCCTATACCGTTAGTACTTTGAACCCAAACATGATTATTTGAAGTATTTATATGATCAATATAAAATTAAGCTAAGTGACCCTTTCGGCCACAGTAAGTACATGTATAAATTCTACCATACATGATTGCATGATGTGCATGATGAGCATTTGGTGCATGAGCATGCTTTGTGTGTGATTTAAAAGTGTGAGCATGTATAGTATGAATATGTCTTTTTGAAGCATTTTTCTTGGAAAACATGTCTTCTAATTTAGCTTTATTGAACTCACATTTCTTTAAAATATTGTTGATTTTAGTTTTTAAGATAGAAATTTCATTTTCATCAATCTTGAGAAACTTAATTTTACATGAGGTCTTGTATGCATCAAAATTTTTTTTGTGTCAATAGAAGAGTGGAAGACAAATCTTCTTTTTCTTTAGAAAGAATGATAATTTTGTTTTGAAGAACTTCATTTTCCGTTATCATTTTTAGATAATTTTTCTTTAAAACATCATAATTATCTGAAAGTTCTACAAATGCATCTCCTATATCATTTATAGTTAACCTACAATCATCAAGGGATGGTTCATAATTTACCTTGGGTGTGTTAACATTTGCCATGAAACACATGTTTGCTGCGTCCTCCTCCTCTCTGGATTCACTTTCTGAATCCCATGTGGCTTTGAGAGCTTTCTTCATGATGGCTTCTTTGGTTTGTTTGAGGAAGATGACTTATTTCTGAAATCCGGACATTCTGCCATGATATGTTCGGGTTTTTGACAGTTGAAACAGATGATTTTTTCTTTCCTCCTTTCCTTGCCATCGTCTCTTATGGTTGATTTTTGCCTTATTGTACATCCTTCTTACCTTTCTTACGAGGAGAGATAGTTCTTCTTCTTCATCATCATCATCTTCTTCTTCTTCTTCATCGTCGGAGAAGGTAGGAGTAGACGTGAAGGCGATAGTCTTTTTCTTTTGTGGAGCCATTTCTTCTCTAGCCTTCCTATCCCTCTCATGGGTCTTAAGGTTACCGATAAGACTAGTGAGCTCTATCTCTTCTTTATCGTTTAACTCTTTCAATGTAGTGGCTTTGACTTCCCATGATAGTGGAAGTGTACGAGTGACCTTCCGGACCTTTTGATCATTGTCGATTTTATCACCTAAAGAAGAAAGACCATTAGTTATTTTAGTAAATTTCGTAATCATATCATCAATAGACTCATTTTCATGTATAATGAAGTTTTCATATTAAAAACGCAAGAGATCAATTTTAGCTCTCTTGACTTGTGATGTTCCCTTATGAGTGACTACTAAGTGTGACCAAATCTCGCAGGCAGATTTACAATGAATGACCCTAACTAAGTCATTCATTCAAGGCTAGAAACAATGCATTTGTGCCTTTGCATTTGCCTCATATTCCTTGGAGGCTATATCAGACCAAGTGTCCTCATCACCTGTGGGTGCACTAAAAGGTTTAGTCACCGCCTTTGTAACCCGGCTTCCTAGCGATTGCAAAAAATATGGTCATCCTAACCTTCCATATGAGAAAGTTAAGGTCATCAAACTTGGGAGGGGTCCTAATACCATCGGTTATGTTTACTAGTAGATGAGAATGAATAAGTCAATAAAATGATTAGCAAATAGGATCTTTCTAAGGATGTTATGCCTAAAACTAGAGACCAAAGTTCTGATACCAATTAAAATTACACCTAGAGGGGGGTGAATAAGTGTATTGCTAATCAATTAAGAAATTTAATGCAATATAAAATGAGATGATGCAACCGATCACTCTAAACAAGACTAGAATCCGAATTTCCCGTGAAGGACTCTGAACTTCTCCTCATGATTCCTCTAGATAAGAGTTTGAGGTGCATAAGTGCTATCTTGTTATGAAGAGTATAGATCGACAATAGTGAATGAATAAAAAGCAAATAAGTAGAGACAAGAAAGCAATCGCAAATAAGAAGATTTGCTTCAAGGTTCGAGCCACTACTTTACGTCCCCGCCTTCACCACCGTGAAGGATTTCCCAATCCACTATAGAACCTTTCACTAAAGGATTACAACCGCATGGAGTACACAACTCCCCAATACACTCCTCTAGTCCAGGGTAGCGTAACAATAATAGAACAATCTCTGGGTGATCAAAAGACCACAAACTCTTTCTTGCAAAACTCTCTTACAAAACCCTATAGAGTAAAATATAAATTTGAAGCTCAAGAATCTGTAAGTGAGAGTAAAATCAGAAGAGAGATTTTAGAACTAAAAACTTGAAGTAGACTTTTGAAAATAAAAGCACAAAACTGAAACTTGAAAGCTTTTTTTTACTAGAAAACTCAAAACTTGATTTTTCAAATAGAATTGTTGTAGTTTGTTGTGTTGAACTCAACCCTAATGACCCCTTTATATAGGTTTTAGGAAGAGCAAATTTAGAATAGTTTTACCAGCATAAAAGAGGAAGAAATTGACCCTCAAAATCAACTATCCACATTTTAAATTAAACATGTTTTAAAAATTGGTTTAAACAAAACAGTCGTTGTTGCCAATTTGGCAGACTGGCGATCGACGGCCGGTCGACCGACTTTATTTAAAAAATTTTACCATTGGGCTTTGGTCGACCGCTCCAAACAGAGAGTTGGCTGGTTACAGTCGGTCGACCGCTCAGTCGACCGCAAGAGGGGACCGGTCGACCGCCCGGTCGACGAGGAACGTGCACAACATGCACACTCCCAATTGTCAGAACTCCGGTCGACTTGCGATTGACCGTTCTGGCCTGTAATAGGCACGGCCGACCGCTGGTGGACCGACCTAAGCCAAAACAGATTTTGAAAACTCTTTTTAAAGATATATAAATTTTAAAATATTTTTTTTTGGATTTTGAAAGATAAGAAGCATACATAGCTACTAAATATAAGTTCTAAACTTGATAAAAATATATTTTAGAAAATTTGAGAACCAAAATCATACTTTTGAAAAACATGCATTTTAGTGTGTGTGTATTTTTGAGCTTCAAAAATATATTCTATCCTTTAACAAACTAGTTTCTACCAGCTACATGAGTCTTCAAGCGGGCTTCTCTAATAGTGATGTTGAACGACGTTTTGAGTTTGAGCAACGATCCCGTACTTGAGTACCAAATATCCTTTTGAACTTTGATTAGTACCAAATAGTTTTATATGTTTTGTTATCATCAAAACACACAATCGGGGGTTTGTAACCTTTGGGCCAACAAATACATGGATATGACTGTGTATAGCACATTGACATGTATGTGAATGTTGTTTGATGCTATGACTATGAATGTGTATATGATATCTGAATATGTGTATACACTTAAATTGTATGAACGTGATCGCGTGTGACATATTAGGGATAAACATATACAAGATATATATCTACATACATACATACATACATACATGTATGTATGTATGTATGTATGTATGTATGTATGTGTGTGCATGCAAATAACATGAACTAGACTGGATACTGATAATGTGAATGAGAACTCAATCCATATAACTTAGATGAGTAGATTACTACAGTGTTAACTTGTAACTTTTATATATGTATTTTTTAAAAACAGAATTGATAAGCTGAGAATCAAATTATAATAACTGGTCATTTTCATATTTAGATAAATTAGTTATTACATGCGTGCATGTATATATATTATATATACTTGTTGCATTCATGCATATTGGGAAAAAAGACCGGTTGGAAGCCAGTAGGAGGGAGAAGATGGTGTTATATATATTTATTAGAGGAAGGGGTTGAGCGGGGGCCAATAGGAGGAGGAAGACGATGTTATTGTAAACACACACACACACACATAGGAGGAAGAGGTCGGACGGAAGCTAGTAGGAGGGAAAAGACAGTGTTATTGTTATATATATATATATATATATATATATATATATATATATATATATATATAATATATATAATATATATATATATATATATAAGTATATATATATAAGATCTGGTAGGACGGGGAAGATGGAGATCAATATTTCACTTGTGAATTATATGCATATGGATAAAATATGATGCATATCTTACCAATGTGTGATATGTGAATACTGTGAAGTGTGATATGATTGTGTGATATACTGTTGACACTTAAAAAAGACAAGATTCTTACTGGCCTGAACAATGTCTAAACTTGTTGACATTTACAAAAGACAAGTGACAGACGAGCTGAAGACCAGTTTTCACCCATCTCCGAGGGACAGGGAAGCAACTTGGACTCCACTGATCCAGCAAGCAGACAGTGAACCCGGATTGTTTCTGAACAGACCTCAGCAGGGCTAAGGTGCTAGCACTTAGCATCACATAAGCCCAAAGGGATAGCCTCGCTTGAGAGGTTAGGATCATCCAACTCTGCCTTGAAGCCATTCAGAGCCTCGCCAGGAAGCTAACTTATAGCTTCGCCACAGAAGACGTCTAGCTCCGCCGAAAAGCCTCTTTTCGGACTTCGCCAAGAAATTGCCTCCAGCTCCGCTATGAGTTCAAAGCGGGCAGCGCCGCTATCGGTCTGCTATGGTCAACCTTTGACCAATCAAATCTCCGGATGAGATCGGATCAATATCAAACCAATAAAGATCAAATCTGAGATCAAATTTGGCAGTTGATTGCCACAATCTCTTGACTCTCCTAAAACGAGTAAGAAGATCAGGGAAAATCCTCCAACGATATGGAAAGGATCAAAACAGATCAAGAAGATCAACCGACCTGCCATTCCTAGCTTCGCAGAAGCTGATCCTAGCCTCGCAACAAGGCTAGTTATCAGATTTAAACAGATTTGATTCAATCTGTTTCCATATCTTTAAGGGACGATTATACCCTTGCTCTCCTTATAAATAGCCCATCAAGGGTACAAGGAGAGAGGAGGCAAGGATATCTCCAGAAACAAAGCTTTTCTGAGACAACACGCACAAGAGGACTCCACAAGCAGAGGCTTCTTCACGACGCACCGTGCGCTCTTGAATTCAGAGACTTTTAGAGAATTGCTGCTCTAATCAGGGTGCTGATACTCTAATACCTTCTTCTCAAGGAATCTCTAGAACCAGGCGAGAAGGAATTCCTAATTGAAGGCGATTTTGAGAAGTAGTAAGAGGGTTCTACCAACCTTCTATTCTCTGATTCCCGGAACCAGGCAAGAAGGGAATCTTATCGCTCGCATCGTCAAAGGGACAAAGGGTCGCGCGCTGACCAGACTCCTATCGGCACACTTCTCCAGAATCTCTGAGGAGATCTACTTGTAATCTTTTTAAGAATACTTGTAATTTAGCTCCTCAACCCTTTTTATTGTAAGTTTTCCCTTTTTGCAAATCAATGGAAGACAAGATGGCGACTCCGCTGGGAAGAAATTCTCCACTGCCGAGAATCAAGTGTCGCAATGCGGCGAACAGACAGACCTTCGGGTCTAACTCTGAAATCAGAAAAGCTGGTGCAGCCAGAGCCTCTCTGGCTAAATCTTCAAGGAAAGTCTCTGCGGAGACAGAAAAGGTTCTCTGTGAACCTACTGCGGTTCTCTGGCGCAACGAGGAAGCACGCCTGTAGTCCAAGTCCTTCACTTTCGAGAATCTGGTCGTTCAATTCGACCAAGGAAGATTTGAAGAAGTCTTCTCTGGGGGTGGCCTAATGCTTCAAGCACGGAAGCATAGGAATGTCTCCATGACCAAGGTTTCAGAACAGAAACCAGAAGCAGAATTCTGCCAACACCCTTCAGCCTCGCGTGTGGCTAATCAGGTTCCTTGCGAACCTAAGTATCCTCTGCCAAAGCGGATGTGGAGGCCTAAACAGAAGACTCTGGCCGAAGCTTCAGGCGTAGCTACGCTAAAACCGCTCCTATCTCGCAAAAAAAAAAGGCAAGATGCCGGTCTGCTCCTACAATGCTGCCAACCATGAAGTCACGATGGCAATCATACCGTCGCCCAATTCAAGAGCAGCAACGCATTGTGCCAGCCTTGTTCATACAAGCGAAGCTATTGTACCTCAGCGTACTCACCGGTTCATCCCCTTCGCAGCAGCATAGCGGGTAAAGCACCATAGCGTGCTCCGCTTTCTAGTGCGTCAAGCACTAAGTTCGCGCCTATTGGCAAAGCTAGAACTCAAGCACTACTCAGTGCTAATCCTTTCTGCAGGGATAAAAGGAATAAGACATTCTCCTATGCGCTATCCAAGGGAGCTTCTGCACCAGATCGTTTAAGCCCAACTGGGTCTGACTTGCGGGAATTCTTGACGAACAAACGAAAGTCGAAATCTTTTCGAACTACTTCCCCTGTTGTCAGCTGGTGACCGTCCACTCGGTCCATTGCCGGCTGGGACCAATCCCTGCCACTCCTCCAGGATGACGATCAGTTTTTGATCGATTGTCGGTACAGGCCCCGAGAGAGCATCGCAAAAGGAGCATCTCGCGTGATCCACCCTCTGCATCCGTCAACTTGACCGGAAGAGGACGAGATTTACGTAGGGGAAGACAAACATCTGACGACACCCCCTGCAGCTCCCCTGATCCAGATTACAGCCCAGGCTTAGGCGAAGTCTTGGTGCATGAAGAGGGTGTTTTCGAAACACCAGATCTAGGGTGGCGATACCCTATAATTATGAACAGCCTTCCTCCTCAACGGCCCTAGCCTCGCCGGGGCCCAGGAGAGCACTCCAGCCATCGGATGAAGAGGACGAAGACAGTGGGTACGCCTCTTCGGCGACAGTTAGCTCAGCGCGAACAGACAGAGCATCAGTCAATATGGCTGATAACACTAATGACGACCTTCGTTGGCGCCTGGAAGCTCAGGAACAAACTTTCAAAACCCAGCAAGAGGCCCTGGACAATATTCAACAGATGCTTGCTCGACTCCTCAGCAATCGGAATGACAATGATGCCGGGAGCAATCACGATAAGGAGGAACATTTCAGCAATGAGCAGCCAAAGACGAAAAAATCCAAAGAGGGTTCTTTCTTAGACGCCGAAGTCCTCAAAGGCCTCCAGGCTCAAATCGCATCCCTAGCTCAAAGGGATGAATTAAAGAAAGTAGGGGCAGTCCGTCCTTACCCATTGGAGTGGGATTCGGTGCCATATCCACCGAAGTTCAAACCACCAACGTTGCATACGTATGATGGTAAGAGTTCACCAAATCAGCACATCTACTACTTTCGGTCTCAGACTGGTAATGTTATAAGCAACGACGCCATCATGGCTAGGCTGTTCATTGGCACCTTAAAGGGGGTGGCATTTGACTGGTTCCGAAGTCTCCCTCCGGGCTCTATCAATTCCTGGATCGACCTAGAAACCCGGTTCCTCTCTCGTTTCTATGAGGACGATACCGAAGTAACCATGGACAAGCTCCTCTCCACGGTGCAGAAGAAGGGCGAATCCATCCGTGACTACATTGAGCGGTTCAGAAACTTATCCTTGATGTGCTCAGCAGGGATGCCGTTACCCATGCTCTTGCAGACATGCAGGCACAACTTCCTGGACCAAGTAGAAGTTCGCATGGGGGCTGTCAAGGCCCACACTTGGAAAGAATTAGTCGAACAAGCTGAGATAGCCGAAAAGTCGTCTAAAAAGTTCGAACCATCCACCCCTAGTGGCAAATGGGGTATGAACAGTAAAGGACGTAGCGACCTACCGCAGTCTTCTCAAGCCAAAGGGAAAGAGACTATGTCTGTGGAATTGCCCGGGGACGTGCAGTCAAAGGCCAAAAAGAGTGCCTTCAATAATCAGGAGCCTAAGTTCCCTCCAGAACGGTACTCCTTCAAAGACGATCAGGTGATCACGATATTCCATCTGCTCCACAAAGGGAACAAAATGAAGCTGTCAGATGCTCGACGTCCTAATGAGATAGGACGCACAAATGACCCCAAATACTGTCTCTACCATAGGATGATTCACCATCCTACTGACAAGTGCTATGTCCTCAAGGACAGAATTCAAGCCTTGATCGATGCCGGGGTTCTGACATTGAAGACGGAGCAGAAGAAAGTCACTGCCAATATGGTGACTCTCGAGCACCCAAAAGGTCACAGTTCCTGACGGGACCTATCCAGCCCCTGCGCCACGGTTGGACGTCAAGCATCCTCTAGCTACAACTCAAAACAATAAGGGTATGTGCCTAAAGGGAAGCCTGCAAATTACTATGATAGTACACGCAGGGGGTTGGAATATGTTACACCCACATCGTCAGCAACGGTTCAATTCAAAGACGATGAACAATTCCATCACATTCATCCTCCTCCTCCGAGTGGGACTCAGACGTCAGTGTGGGAATGATGTTCAAAAACCTCACTGTTAATATGACTTCAAGCAGTCAAATGGACCCCGCAGAAGCTGTTGATGAGGAACCATGGGCCCAGCATTTGGACCTCCAGTGGGAAAAGTGATTCGAGCTGCGCGAACCACCTACCGAAGATAAGGTGATGCAGGTCAACTTGGGTAGCTAAGATCATCCCAAACCCATCTTTATAAGTGAAAGCCTATCACTTACAGAAAAGAAAGAATTGATAATACTCATAAAGAAGTATATAGACGTCTTCGCATGGAGCTACGAAGACATGCCCAGACTTGATCCACAAGTAGCCGTACACCGTCTAAATATCAAACCTGACGTCAAGCCAGTCAAGCAGCAACAACGTCGGTTTCGCCCGAACATCATGGAAGCTGTTGAAGCCGTAGTTCACAAGCTCATAGCATGTGGCTTCATCCGGGAGGAACAACATTCAGATTGGGTAGCTAACATCGTCCCCGTCCTCAAGAAGAACGGGAAAATACGGATCTGCATCGACTACCGTGATCTCAATACGGCCTGTCCCAAAGACGAATTCCCGCTACCCATCACTGACGTCATGATTGACAACACATGCGGATTCGAAAGGATGTCTTTCATGGACGGCTTTTCAGGGTACAACCAGATTAAGATGTATCCCGACGACGAGAAGCATACTTCGTTTCGAACACCATTGGGGATATACTGCTACACTGTAATGCCATTCGGACTGAAGAACGCCGGAGCAACCTATCAGCGGGCAATGAGTACAATCTTCCGCGATCATCTTCGAAAAACGGTGGAATGCTACGTCGACGACATTGCTGTCAAAAGCCGCAATAAGGATGAACATCTTCGCGACCTGAGAACGATGTTCGATATAACGCGGGTTCATCAATTGAGAATGAATCCGACAAAATCCTTTTTGGGAGTGTCAAGTGGCAAGTTCCTTGGGTTCATTGTCACATCAAAAGGGATTCATCTAGACCCAGACAAAGTCAAAGCCATTCAGAGCATGCATCCACCGAGGAATCTTAAAGAGCTTAGAGGCTTGCAAGGCAGGCTGGCTTATATCAGAAGATTCATTGTAAATCTCTCAGGCCGCTGTCAACCGTTCACCCGACTCATGAAAAAGGGTGCTTCCTTCATATGGGATCAAGCTTGCCAGGAAGCTTATGAAGACATCAAGAGGTACCTCACAAAGCCTCCAGTCTTAGTGGCCCCTACGTCAGGGAAACCATTCTTGCTTTATGTAAAAGCTATAGACTACTCTCTCGGTGCCCTCCTTGCTCAAAAGGACGACAATGGTCACGAGCAGGCCATTTATTATCTGAGCAAGACTCTGATATGGGCGGAATCTCGCTATAATCCTATCGAGAAGGAGTGCTTAGCTCTTGTCTTTGCCGTTCAGAAGACACGACATTATTTGGTCGGCCAAACCATACATGTCATCTCCAGAGTGAACCCATTGCGTCTCCTTATGACAAAGCCAGGATCACTGAATTTAAGATTGGCTAAATGTGCACTTCTTTTGTCTCAATACGACATGATCTTTACCCCTCAAAAGGCGGTTAAAGGTCAGGCCCTGGCAGAGTTCTTGGCTGCTCATCCATGTATGCGTCAGAAAAAGAAGGATTCGATTGTAAAATTCTTTTGATTGAATAGAAGATTACAACAGATCGGTCTTCCGATTACAAGGGAGGGAGGATGTTGGGTCTTGAATCCTCCCTTTGTTTAAGGCTGGGTTCTTCGTGTGGCGATGGAGAGTGAATCTTGTTCTCCGTTGACCGGGTGACCGTCTAGACCTTCGGGGATCTTCTCTTCGGCTGGTAGAAGGAGTAGCACAGCTCTGTCTACCAAAACTCTCAAAGAGAAGGTAGGTAAAGAGCAACTTGTACGCAGCAAGCTTGCTGAAGAGTTGAGCTCTCTCTTGCTTCTCTCTCTCTGTCTGTCTGGGTGTAGTCTGTTGTCTATCTCTGATCTCTTCTTTTCTCTTCTCCTCATAGCGGCGGGGCTATTTATAGAGGCTTCAGGGATGAACGTGCCCCCCTAAAAGTGCTCCACAATGAGGGGCTAACTTTCCCGCTATGTGGGCGGTGACTGGCCCCATAACCAGGGCTATAACCGAGACGCGGGCCTTGGACCCTCGCGCCCTGAGGTTGAGACGCGGGTGTCGAGCCCACGCGCCTTGATGTTGAGACGCGGGTGTTGAGCCCACGCGCCTTGAGGTTGAGACGTGGGTGTCGAGCCCACGCGCCTTGAGGTTGAGACGCGGGTGTCGAGCCCACGCGCCTTGATGTTGAGACGCGGGTGTCGAGCCCACGCGCCTTGAGGTTGAGACGCGGGTGTCGAGCCCACGCGCCTTGATGTTGAGACGCGGATGGCCATCATTAGTCCTGCATCTAGAACCTGAAACTCTGCCTTTTTTAATGGCTTATCTTTAATGATTTTTAGACAGCCTATAGAACCCCCTCCAAAGTTTTCGATATTTCGCGGTTAACTGGGATGGATTTCGAAATACTTTGGACGCTAGCTGAGCTTACCCTTATGACTGGACTGTTAATGCTCCGGGTTTGATCTTATCTGAAGTATGGTCTTCGTGAGTGTACTGTAGCACTCTTTGAAGCCATCAGAATTGATCGAGTTGAGTGTTTAGATGCACAGTCTAAACCTCCCCGATTGCTTTAAGTCTGTCGTGGGTGCACTTTAAGCCAGGAGTGGACAGTCGTCTGCTTGTGCCAGTGTACTGTTGAACTAATTTGCAAAAGCAGGGACTGAACGTCAGTTCTTTTGGAAGAGCAGAGATAGTACTACTTTAAAGACGCGACTTTCATGGGGTGCGTCTTTGGAAATGAAAACGCGACTGATATTCCATTGGGCAGACGCGATGCTAGGCCGGATTGGAAGGACGCGAACTTCAGAGAGACGCATCCTTTTGAGTAAGGACGCGACTTTCTGGACGCGACTATGGCTGTGCTGACGGGGCACGTCCATCGAAGAGGCGCACTTGCTGGGTGCGAATCTGTGCCATGTCATGAGTGCACCGCCACTTGTTCTGGGGAACCGACAGGACATCTCCTTTTGGCGCGCGGACTTTGATAGGTAGTGAATAATGCATAATTGTCATCATATATACCATCGCATTTGCACATTTATTCATATTATAATGCACATTTATTAATATTTCTTTATTTAATATGTGCAGGCCTCAAATTATCAATTAAATAAAGAATAAAGCTTAAAGAGCCCAAAAGCCCAAGATCCAAGCCCATGTTTGAAGCCCAGGTGAAGAAGCGCAAATACAGAAATTCAAAATGCAAATACAAGGGCTAAAAGTTGCAAATATCAGAAATAAGGGAAGGAAAGAGTTCTATCCAACCCTAAACACATACAGGATGAGGATAAAAAGCCAAGATAGGAAGGAAATTCGTGGAAAGGAAATTTGAAGAAATCTAGATTTAGGATAACTTGATTACCAAGTTATCTCGAAAATCTAGATTAAAAGACCAGGATCCACCTTCCAGAAGCAAACGGCTACATGGACGGACCAGGAGAGGCCACGCGCCAAAGCGCGTGGCCAGAAGCCACAAAATTGCCGCGGAGGCGCGGCAAAAGCCGCGCATCCGCGGCAATCAAGATGAGATGGGCTACCGAATTTGGTGGTCAGGTTTATCAGGGACTTCTCCACATTCTGCACTATAAATATCAGAGTATTCGCAACAGGGAGGAGCATCAGAGACGAACTAGGGTTTTTCTTTAGCTATTTCTAAATTTCTGCCAAAATTGTAATTTTTATTTCAAGCGAGTTGTGGAAGAAGGAGCTTGTATTTGGGACCAGTTCATCGAATAAAGGTTACCTTTTTTCTAGTCAATTCTCTGTTATTTAATTTTGCATTTTCTTTGTGATTTCTTGAGTTTGGTTTGATCTGCGATCTCTTGATTCTTTTTATTTTCTTTCGTTCTTTATTCTTCTTATATATAAAAAATAAAAAAAAAGAAAAAGAAAATCATAAAAAGATGATTAACTAATTCTCTCTAGTGGTTTGCTGAGATTCTTGAAGCAACCCTAGAGCAGTTAAGCCTAGATCTGATTAAGGAGCATCTATAGAAACCCTAGGTATTAAAAACAATTTTTCTAGAAGATTAAACAAATACCTAGAAATCCTAATATAGGTTGCATATTAAAAAGACTTTTCATGACTTCAACTTAAGAACTAGGACAGCATAAGTTTGAGATTCTTCTCTTATTAGGCTATACCTAGATGTTAGGATGAACGATAGTTTAGTTTTTAAATAATGTAACTTAGCAAGAGTCTAGTATTGATTTTTCTTGCTTGAATTAATTGTAATAACCTAGGGTGAATCACTTACACCTTAAGATGAAGATCAAGCTCCTTAACTTGCAATAGGGTTGTGGTAGAAGATCAGCAAAACCACGTCTTTAATCTAATATTTTCATCACAAATCTAATCTCTCTTTTCTTATTTGAAGCATACGAGGAATCGAGTCGAAAAGCTTGCATCGCATCCTTCCCTGAGGATCACGACCCGCTCAAGCCCTTGCTACAGCGGATTCGCATTGAGACTAAGACAATCTGAACTCTATTCCAATCTCAATCAAATTTTGGCGCCGTTGCCGGGGAAGGAACGGCACGATTTCTCGTTCTAATCATTTTTTCTTTTCTGTTGCAGGTACAGAGAACAGGAAGCAGAAACAGAGTAGCAGAAGACACATATTGCTATCCAGTGCCTCTGCCCTCGAAGGCAGAGCATCTGGACCTACAACTTTGCCGCGTTTCCACGGCAAAAGCCGCGAAATCGCGGCAATTGTAGAGGACTACTTACAGAGTTTTCTGCAGGTTGCTCTGCAGTGCAAAAGAATATTTTCTGCTGTATTATTTTATCTCTGTGATCACCCTGCATCTGTTAATAATTAACATTAACCTATTTGTTGAAAAAAAATAAAAAATAAAAAAAAGATTTTTAGACTCTTGCATTTTAGGGCACGTGTCTATTTTTAATTCTTTAATTCTGTTGAAGAGTGCTGGCGACAAGGTACGTTCTGCATAGCATATAGATTAGGAAGCACTCTTGTTTGTTTACCGCTTTCTTGAGTGATTACTTTTCTACCGCTTTACACGTACACTAATCCACTTTAAGGGCATAACCCATAACAAAGATAAGGTGGGGATTTCATCACCCTTCCTTGGCCCACAAATCATACCAGTCACACTCACAACCCTAACCCTAATTAAAACGTGACTAGACGTTGGCCCCTAAGGTAACTCGGACTCAATAGGAGATTGACCGAAGAAGGAAAGTTGTTCGAAATTAACCCTTGCCAAATCGGTGTCTAGCGAAGGGATTGAGGGCCGAAAGCCCGAAGAACGGTGGTTATTTAATTAAGGAACGTCTCTGACGGAAAACCTCCCACCGGTCTTGCCCTGAACTGGCCGATTAGCTCGTGGTTGACGTCGACAATAGACCTCCTAAGGACAGTCTAAAGTTAGGAGTCGTCTAGGTCAAGGATAACCCTAGAATAGGATTTTTGTTTGTTTTTCTTTTTTTTGGTTGGGTGAACTTTGGTTGCTAACTGTGCATGCCCACTTGGTCGAGAGACCAACTTACATCCAGGCTAACTCGGACTAGTTCACCACCCGAGCAAAAGCCCGACTCCCTCATGGCTCAACCGCCATCTCTCCAAGATAGGTTCTATCCCCTTAGAACCTCTATTCCTTCTTGCATCAAGCTAAGTAATGACGGTGTTGACCCATTTGAGCTTAAGCCACAATATATCAACACCCTTCCAAAGTTTCATGGACTTGAATCAGAGGATGCATACTTCTTCATAAGGGAATTTGAGGAAGTATGTTTGATGATTAATATGCCTAAATTGGGAAAAGATGCCATTAAGCTTAGGTTTGTCCCCTTTGCTTTAAAAGATTTAGCAAAGAAATGGCTCTACAGTCTAGAGGTTGGTTCTATAGACACTTGGGACAGTTTCGTCAAGGCCTTCTTGAAGAAATTTTATCCCGTTCACAAGACTGCACTGATTAGGAAGAATATCCTACAGTTTAAGCAAACAGCCAATGAGCCTTTTTGGAAATACTTCGAGCGGTTTAAGGACCTCCTTGCCCAATGTCCCCATCATGGGGTAGAGAAATGGCGACTTTGCCAAGTCATATATGATGGATTAGATTATTCCACTAAGACATTGTTAGAATCCATGTGTCAAGGAGGATTTCTGGAAAAGAATGAAAATGAAGGATGGTCATTGTTTGAGGACTTAGCTGAAAAAGCCATCCAGTGGGACCCTACTCCTGAGAAATCTAGGACTAATGACCCCACTTCTTCAAAAGGAGGTATTCATTCCATTGAGGCCAACATAGCACAAGATGCTAAGTTAGCGGCTGTTATGCGTAGACTTGAGGCTCTTGAAACTAAGGAGCCAGCCTCTGTGAACCAAGTCAGCCCAACATCTTTGGCGGGCTGTACTTATTGTCAAGATAGGAACCATGTGTTTGAGGAATGTCCTGTCTTCATAGCGCACCAAGGTTTGCCCGAAAATATGAGTGCGGCCTTCACAAGGCCCGCCAATAATCCTTATTCGCCCACCTACAATCCTGGTTGGAGAAACCATCCCAATTTTTCATGGGGCCCCAGTAACAATGAGCAGATTAGGCCCAAATTCTCCAACAATTTCCAAAATCCGCCCTATCAGCAAGGTTTTCCCAATCAAAATCAGCCACCTTCTTTCCAATATTCACAAATGGAAACAAGGATGTCCAACATGGAAAAGAAGGTGGATACACTAGTGAAAAGCCAAGACACGCTAGCTCAAGTCCTAAGTAGGATAGAGATCCAATTGAGCCAGCAAGAGAGACAAAGGGGTACCCTACCGAGTCAACCATTGCCTAACCCTAGGAATCCTAGGCCAGCCAATGAGGCTCAAGACCCAAATCAGTGTCATATGGTTCATACACTTAGATCGGGAAAACAAGTGGATAATCAAGTATCCATGCCATTGGATCCATCCATGCCATCCATTCCATCTAGCTCCACTTCCATTCCATCTAGTTCCACTCCTGCTCCATCCAGCCCTACTGAAACTGAAGCTGAAAAGTCAGCGGGTCAGTTGCACCAGCCTATAGCTCCATTTCCAAATAGGCTTAGAAGCAACAACAATGCACACATGGAGAAACTATTAGAAGTGTTCAATCAAGTGAGGCTTAACATTCCACTTCTTGATGCAATCCAACATGTCCCTAGCTATGCCAAATTCCTTAAGGACATGTGCACCAAGAAAAGAAAGACTAATGTGCCTAAGAAGGTTTTTCTAGCCACTAACATTAGTGAGCTATTGTCCAACCAGATCCCTATCAAGTATAAGGACCCAGGTTGCCCCACCATCTCTTGCACCATAGGTCGAGCCGAAATCAATCGAGCACTCCTCGATTTAGGAGCTAGCATCAATTTGCTCCCTTTCTCCGTGTACCAACAACTTGGATTAGGTGAACTGAACCCAACCCAAGTTACTATTCAGTTGGCTGACCGCTCTATCAAAGTTCCTAAGGGAGAGATCAATGATGTTCTCATAAGGGTAGGAGATTTCATTTACCCGGTCGATTTTATTGTCTTAGAGACACAACCCGTGTCTAATCCTAGGTCCCAAACTCCCGTCATCTTAGGAAGACCGTTCCTAGCTACTGCAAATGCAATAATCAATTGTAGGAACGGATCCATGAGATTAACTTTTGGGGATATGACCAAGGAAGTCAATGTTTTCAACCTAGGTAAGCATCCCTACGATGTGACCGACCAACCCTTTGAGGTTAACTCCATTGAAAATATGACGAGTGAGCATAATGATGAGATCATACTTGAGGAAGAGGAAGAGGAAGAGTTAGAAACAAGTGATGTTAGCCTTGATGAGATCGAATTGGAATCAAATCTGAGTTCTATAGAGATGGGAGACTCTAGCTTAACACCTCCACCCATTGAGCCAACTCCTTCTTTGGAGTTAAAAGCCTTGCCCAAGCATCTTAAGTATGCCTACCTAGGTGAACGAGAGACGTTACCGGTCATAGTTGCATCTAATTTGACCAATAGGCAAGAGGAGGACCTGCTGGCAACCCTTAGGAGACATAGGGAAGCCATTGGTTGGACTATGGCAGATATTAAGGGACTGAGCCCTACGATAGTCCAGCATCGTATTCATCTTGAGGAAGGGACTAGACCGAAAAGGGATCCACAGCGTAGACTAAACCCACTTATGCAGGAGGCTGTACAAGCCGAGATAGTAAAACTGTTAGATAATGGGATAATTTATTCCATTTCCGATAGCTAATGGGTTAGCCCAATGCACGTGGTCCCTAAGAAGTCTAGCTTTACAGTGGTAGAGAACGACAAACATGAGTTAGTGCAAACACGATTGCCTACCAAGGTGAGAGTATGCATAGACTACCGTAAGTTGAATGCAGCCACTAGGAAAGATCATTTTCCCCTCCCTTTCATCGATCAAATGTTGGAAAGATTAGCAGGTCATGAGTATTACTGCTTTTTGGATGGGTATTCAGGGTATAACCAAATCCCTATAGCCCCGGAGGATCAAGAGAAAACAACGTTCACGTGTCCATTTGGGACATTTGCTTACCGTCGAATGCCTTTCGGCCTATGCAATGCCCCCGCCACATTCCAACGTTGTATGTTAAGCTTGTTTTCTGATATGGTCGAGCGTTTCCTAGAGATTTTCATGGACGACTTCTCAGTCCATGGAAATTCATTTGACCAGTGTCTCCATCATTTGGAGCTAGTGCTGAGTAGGTGCACCGAAAAGAACTTGACCCTCAATTGGGAAAAGTGTCACTTCATGGTGCAACAAGGGATTGTCCTAGGTCATGAGATATCTAGGGAAGGGATTAAGGTAGACAAGGCCAAAGTGGAAATCATTGCGAAACTTCCACTTCCTCGATGCGTGAAGGACATTCGATCCTTTTTAGGACACGCCGGATTTTATCGGAGGTTCATTAAGGACTTTAGCAAAATTGCTAGACCCCTTACAAACCTTCTTGCTAAGGACGTGTCCTTCATTTTTGATGATAGGTGCCATAGTGCTTGGGAGAAATTGAAAGTGGAACTTATATCTGCCCCTATCATCTCACCTCCGGACTGGTCCAAGCCTTTTGAGATCATGTGTGACGCTTCTGATTTTGCGATAGGTGCTGTCTTAGGACAGCGTAAGGACAATAAGCAGCACGTGATCTACTATTCGAGTAGGACGCTTAATGAGGCCCAAATGAACTATACTACCACCGAGAAGGAATTCTTGGCAGTAGTGTTCGCTTTGGAGAAATTCCGTCCATACCTACTTGGGACTAAGACCACGATCTTCACTGACCATTCTGCTCTGCGATACCTTATGCTTAAGAAAGATGCGAAGGCCCGACTCATTCGTTGGATCCTTCTACTGCAAGAATTTGATCTCGAAATTCGAGATAAAAAAGGTGTCGAAAATGTCGTAGCTGACCATCTCTCTCGTGTGCCCAACGCACCTTCTGTCGAGCTGCCCATCAATGACAATTTTCCCGATGAGCAACTTCTAGCCATCTCTAAGGAGCCATGGTTTGCTGACATAGTAAACTACTTAGTCACAAACCAAACACCACCTAGTTGGTCCAAACAGGATAGATACCGATTCTTGTCTCAAGTTCGGTATTACATGTGGGAAGATCCTTATCTTTTCAAATATTGTAGCGACCAAATCATTAGGAGATGTGTCCCCGATGAGGAGACTAGAAGTGTGCTAGCTTTTTGTCATGAGTTCGCTTGCGGTGGACATTTTGGTCCTCGCAAAACTGCCGAGAAAATTCTGCAAAGTGGCTTTTATTGGCCAACTGTGTTTAGAGATGCATTTGAGTATTGCAAGACTTGCACAAGATGTCAAATGATAGGAAGAATTTCCAAACGAAATATGATGCCCCTAAATCCCATTCTAGAAGTAGAACTTTTCGACGTATGGGGCATTGATTTTATGGGACCCTTCCCTAATTCGTTTGGGCACCAATACATCTTGTTGGCCGTAGACTATGTGTCGAAGTGGGTAGAAGCTGTCCCTTGCAAGACTAATGACAACAAAGTTGTTGTCAAATTCTTGAAAGATAATATCATCTCACGCTTTGGAATCCCTCGAGCCATCATTAGCGACAATGGCACACATTTTTGCAATAGAACTTTTGAAGCTCTTATGCGAAGATATGCCATAACACATAAGTTGTCTACGCCCTACCATCCTCAAACTAGCGGACAGGTAGAAGTTTCCAATAGACAGGTCAAGCTCATCTTGGAGAAGACTGTGAATCAGAATAGGAAGGACTGGTCCATCAAACTGGTGGATGCCCTATGGGCATATAGGACTGCCTTTAAGACGATTCTAGGAATGTCTCCCTACAGACTGGTCTTTGGAAAGGCTTGCCACCTTCCTGTCGAGCTAGAACACCGGGCCCTTTGGGCAATTAAGCAGCTAAATTTCGATTTAGATAAGGCCGGTGAGTTTCGGAAATTACAAATTTCTGAACTAGAGGAGTTGAGGAATGATGCATACGAGAATGCAAAGATTGCGAAGGATAGAGCTAAGGTGTTTCATGATAAATCCATCACGAGAAAAACTTTTGTCCAAGGACAAAAAGTTTTACTCTACAGCTCTAGACTTCATCTCTTTCCCGGCAAATTGAAGTCAAGATGGACAGGACCATTCATTGTTAAGACGGTGTTTCCACACGGAGCCATAGAGATCTACGATCCCAAAAATGGCAATGCATTCAAGGTAAATGGTCAACGTCTTAAGATATTTTTGGAGTCGGTACCGGAAGTTAATGTGGCCATGGGTCTTTCCGACCCACTGTATCGGTAATTGTATCGTTCTGCCAGTTCATGCATGCATACATTTCATTCATACATTAGGGACAATGCATGAAATAAGTGTGGGGAAGGGTATATAAAATAAAAAATAAAAAAAAAGAAAAAGAAAAAAAAAAAATTTTTATAAAAAGGACAGTATTTTGACTTATTTTTTGAAAGAAATCTAAGTTAGTTTTAAGGATTAGGAAAATCATGATTAGGATTTCTAAAAACTTGGTCAAAATAAATAAATTGTTTAAATTTTAGGTATAGGAGGAGAAATTGAATAAATAATTAGTCTTGATTTTTACCTTAATAAATATTGCATACCTAATGCATATCTAGGATTCTAAGACAAAGACCCTTGTGCCTCATATATAAAAAAAAAAAGAAAAAAATCACTAATAAAGCTGGATACATGTGCCTCAAGAAGCATAAGTATTCACGCCTAAAGGTGAATGAAAAAATAAAAATAAAAAAAATATAATACCTTAGTTTTGTGGCCTAGTTCACTTGAATTTGAGTCCGCGGGGTGTTTTCTCACCTGGTGCCCTAAGACCGACCGGTTTGGGAGTCACCGACTTTAAGTTCGCTACATGGGTGGATTAGAAAGTCCGAGGGAACTAAGGAAAAATTACTTATATGTACTAACACATCTAATAATCAATTAGTTAGGTATTAGGGCCTCAAGAAGCCTTGATACTTATACGAAAGAAAATTAGATGAGTTATACATGCCAAAAAAAAATATATATATATTAACACATCTAATAAGTCAATTAGTTAGGTATTAGGGCCTCAAGAAGCCTTGATACTTATACGAAAGAAAATTAGATGATGTTATAAAAATAATAAAGAGGCATGAGAGTCCAAGTTAAGGAGTTCCCAGTAGAAACAAAAGGGTGCATATGATTTTTGGTAACGAAAAAGACTATATTAGAATTCAATTTTAATTCTTACCTAAAATGGACAACAATTGGCTTTATTAAGACTAGGTTTGAGGAATGAATAAAAATGAGGATCCTAAAAACTTATAGACTACTTAGTCTCTTCAAATATAATTCAAATACCTCCTTTTTATGGATTTTGTGGGTGTAATCCGCTGAAAACCCTCACGAGACAACACTCGTCCTCTAGGGTAACCTAGGGGTTTAACGGCTTGTTGCACATGCTAAGTGCAACCGTGATTCCTACGAAAGTGAGTTAGCTAGGTTAGATTTTTCTCTTTCTTTTTGATTTTTACTCGAGGACGAGCAAAAAGATAAGTGTGGGGGTGTGATAGGTAGTGAATAATGCATAATTGTCATCATATATACCATCGCATTTGCACATTTATTCATATTATAATGCACATTTATTAATATTTCTTTATTTAATATGTGCAGGCCTCAAATTATCAATTAAATAAAGAATAAAGCTTAAAGAGCCCAAAAGCCCAAGATCCAAGCCCATGTTTGAAGCCCAGGTGAAGAAGCGCAAATACAGAAATTCAAAATGCAAATACAAGGGCTAAAAGTTGCAAATATCAGAAATAAGGGAAGGAAAGAGTTCTATCCAACCCTAAACACATACAGGATGAGGATAAAAAGCCAAGATAGGAAGGAAATTCGTGGAAAGGAAATTTGAAGAAATCTAGATTTAGGATAACTTGATTACCAAGTTATCTCGAAAATCTAGATTAAAAGACCAGGATCCATCTTCCAGAAGCAAACGGCTACATGGACGGACCAGGAGAGGCCACGCGCCAAAGCGCGTGGCCAGAAGCCACAAAATTGCCGCGGAGGCGCGGCAAAAGCCGCGCATCCGCGGCAATCAAGATGAGATGGGCTACCGAATTTGGTGGTCAGGTTTATCAGGGACTTCTCCACATTCTGCACTATAAATATCAGAGTATTCGCAACAGGGAGGAGCATCAGAGACGAACTAGGGTTTTTCTTTAGCTATTTCTAAATTTCTGCCAAAATTGTAATTTTTATTTCAAGCGAGTTGTGGAAGAAGGAGCTTGTATTTGGGACCAGTTCATCGAATAAAGGTTACCTTTTTTCTAGTCAATTCTCTGTTATTTAATTTTGCATTTTCTTTGTGATTTCTTGAGTTTGGTTTGATCTGCGATCTCTTGATTCTTTTTATTTTCTTTCGTTCTTTATTCTTCTTATATATAAAAAATAAAAAAAAAGAAAAAGAAAATCATAAAAAGATGATTAACTAATTCTCTCTAGTGGTTTGCTGAGATTCTTGAAGCAACCCTAGAGCAGTTAAGCCTAGATCTGATTAAGGAGCATCTATAGAAACCCTAGGTATTAAAAACAATTTTTCTAGAAGATTAAACAAATACCTAGAAATCCTAATATAGGTTGCATATTAAAAAGACTTTTCATGACTTCAACTTAAGAACTAGGACAGCATAAGTTTGAGATTCTTCTCTTATTAGGCTATACCTAGATGTTAGGATGAACGATAGTTTAGTTTTTAAATAATGTAACTTAGCAAGAGTCTAGTATTGATTTTTCTTGCTTGAATTAATTGTAATAACCTAGGGTGAATCACTTACACCTTAAGATGAAGATCAAGCTCCTTAACTTGCAATAGGGTTGTGGTAGAAGATCAGCAAAACCACGTCTTTAATCTAATATTTTCATCACAAATCTAATCTCTCTTTTCTTATTTGAAGCATACGAGGAATCGAGTCGAAAAGCTTGCATCGCATCCTTCCCTGAGGATCACGACCCGCTCAAGCCCTTGCTACAGCGGATTCGCATTGAGACTAAGACAATCTGAACTCTATTCCAATCTCAATCAGACTTCCCGGTATATTAAATGAGCTGTCCACGCGTCAAGCGATGACTCGATGCCGAACCAATCGAGCCACGCGCCGCATATCTTTGCGAATCTTCGTGCCTATAAATGGCAACAGTCAGAGAGATATCTCTTTCGTCTCGAGCGCATCTGTTAGGGTTTTTTGAAAAAGGAGTCTTCTCTGTCCCTTCTCATTTCTTCATCGTCCATCATCGGGTTCTTGATTAACGATGGCACCAGAGGCCAAGCCAACCGCATCATCTTCAAAAGCGGCCGTCGTCGAGGCCCAGAAGGGCGGTTCCTCCGCGCAGGAAGCCCCAATCTCAGGTATAATGCCATAGGCTTAAACTTCGCCATTAATGAAAGTTCATGGATTCCTAAAAATCCCATCAGCACAGAATAGAAGCCATGGCTGTTTCTCAGACGTGGTCTTTGAGTTGATAAACAAGGCGCGGGTTTGATGACCCCATCGCTTTTATCCACTTGGGGATGCGCTTGTTTATTGGATTTAGGGCGCCAGTAAGCCCTGCACTTCGGATTCTTCACTTAGAATATTTCTAATTGTGAAGGGTTCGGACGCGGACTTGATCCTTGCGTTCTGTGACATTAGGTGCTGGTCTTTTATGAATCTCGCACCTGAGTCCAAGTACTTAGAAAATTTTTTATAAGTCTTGGATTTTCAAACGCAGGCTCCCTGTTGGCCTCACGGTCGCGAATTTTCAGGTCGGGACGCGGATTTTGGTAATTTCTGCGTCCAGTATCTCTTCTGCGTCTGAACGCGAATTTTCAGGCCTGGACGCGGATTTTGACAATTTCCTGCGTCCAGTATCTTTTCTGCGTTTGGACTATAGACACTTAACTTGTCTTAACGGATCTCTGATTTAAGTGTCATCTTCTTCTGCAGTGCAACACACTTCTGCCCCACTCTCCAAGAGGCACCACTTCGGACACGTAGGTGGTGCTGACCGTGATTTGACCTTTGTGCTGCAAAGGACTGTTCCTGTGACTGCTGATGGGTCGCAGGAGCGCAGGAGGAGGCTCTCCAATGCTGACATGGCAACCTTTCGGGAGCTTATGACTGACGCAGCATTCACAACGGATGCTCGCGTTCTGCTGGAGAAGCCTGCCTTCTTCTTTGGAGACCGTATTAGCGAGGGCGGTTATTCCTTGTATGACGGAGATTATAAATGGCTCCGTCAGAGAGGGGGTAGAAGATTCTTTCTCCCAAACATGGAGAGGATGTACCCACTGTCTTATCTCCAGCACATGTCTGTCCCTCGGAAAATGAAATGGGAACTCTCCCGATATGTCCCTGAGGTTACTCTTGGCGACCTAGGCTCCAAAAAGGTATACCGCCATGATAGTCATGATAGGGAGGTTCTCGGCTTGTTTCCAGGGCTGCTCAGGACTGATCACCCAGTTGGAGAGACACCAAAGCTTAGCACCACCTTCCTTAATGCGTTCATGAAAGTGGAGGGTGATTTTCCGGTCGAGTTCCGTTCGCCCGGGTGGATCCACTCCACTGAGAGGTATTGGTGGGGCAGGATGGTGAGCTTCGTCCTTGCCGACCTTAGAGGCTTGTTGGAGCAGGCGGAATTGTACCAAGCAGTCAGGGCCGTACAATATGGTATCCCACCGAGCTCTCAAAACTTCTTTGGGATCCTGGAGCGTTACAATCCTCTGACGGGGACATTCTTCACTTCGGTCGGGGAGATGGGTCTCGCCCTACACGAGTTGTACGAGGTCTCGGGGCTGGCAATGGGGGATTCTCCCTATGAAGAATATGTCCCAACCTCTGAGGAGCTTCACCTTATGAAGAAAGGGTCTCCTCGAGTATACGAGACTTACTGGGAGGTATTATCTCACTTCCACATCTGCGGCCAGATAACCTCTTGGAGGGCGGGGGGAGTCAAGCAGCTGTCTTGGGCAAGCTACCTGTTCAATGGCGTCAACCAGAAAGACCGTCCGGTGACCCGACTGGCTCCCAGCTCCGACGAGGAGATTGCCGACAGGATCAAGGCTTCTGTAGACTCCTACACCACAGAGTCGAACGAGGATGTTTTCGAACCTGACATGGTTTTTGAAAGCTTCCATCATCGAGCCCGGATCCCCATCTCCGATCATGCACTGTTGGCGGGCTTCTTAATGCTGTGGTTGAAGCGGTGTGTGGTGCCAACGCTGCCACATGAAGTCATTGTTGCTGACGTAGTGTACCCGGCGGTGCTCCTGGCTTATGGTTGGCCCATAGCCCTTCTTCCGGCCATGGCGGCGAGTATTCAAAGTGGGTTGCGGACGTTAACCCAAAATATGTGCGAGGCAGGGAAGGCCGTCGACTCCCATGGCAAGGTGATTGTTGACTCGGAGGGGAGGCCGACGATAAAGCGCCCCAACCCTCGGGTTGAGCTTCCCTACACGTACCTAATGGCTTGGTACGTTATGCATTGTCCCTCGCTGATGACGCCGGTGTCTTGGTGTGAGGGGTTTATTCCTTTCGTGCAGCGGTTGGAGGGTTCAACCTGGTGTAATACTTACATGTATTACATTCGAAAGTGCGTCACGTCGGCTTCGAACTACCAGCTTAATCGCTGCTTTCCCGCAATTCCTGATGCATCTTTCAGGGAACAATTTACTGACTCCGTAGGCCAAGATGACTTCACGAGGCTGTCAACGGGAGTTTTCTGGTGGTTGGTCAACATTCGGCCCGGGTATGTGCTTTTCCGACAAGGGAATTCATGCACGATCGAGCCGCATATGCCGAATCGCTTCGCCCGACAGTTCGACTATGATCAACTATATGTCGGCAACCCCAATGCTCGGCTCGCCTTCAGTGGGAATCTGTTCGAAGGTGCTCGGGCTTGGTATTATAGCGTGGCCGGAGGGACGGAAGCAACTTTTTGGCTGCCTATCAAAGGGCCGAAGGGCCGTGCCAGCTTCAGCTTCTGTACTTGGTACTTCCAGGCCAACCAAACACCAGATTTTGCTCCGGAGTATTCATGCATTGAGAGCATCAATGCAGGTTACGAAGCAAGGTCGGGGTCCACTAAACGCTCGCGAGGCGTCGAGCAGTATCTGAAGGCTCTGAAGGAGGTCAAAAGGGGGTCGAGGGAGGAGCCGCGAGTAGCAAAGGCTCGACAGGCGGTGGGTAAGCGTCCTCAAGGCTCTACCTCCACTGCTGAGCCTGCCCCAAAGAAGGTCCGGAGAGACTTGACGACTGCAGTTTCTCCATCCGAGGACATCCCTTCTGGTGTTGAGGAACCGAGGGAAGAAGAGGCGGATGAGGATGATGCCCCCTTAGTCCATGCCCGCAGGTTGCGCAGCAGGGGTCCCAGGATTGTGGAGGAAGCGGAGCCTGCTGACAAACCCACCGCCGCTGACGAGGCCGAGCAGTTTGAAGTCGACATAATGAGCGGAGGCGATGTTGAGAGGCCAGGGGTCTCAGCTCAGCTCGGGGCTTCTTCAGCTCACGAGAGGAGAGATGAGGCACAGCGGCCGGGGGTCGACATAATGGGTGACGTTGAGATTCCAGGAGTCTCAACTCAGCCTGGGTCTTCCTCAGCTCACGAGAGGAGAGATGAGGCACAGTGGCCGGAGGTCGACATAATGGGTGACGTTGAGATTCCAGGAGTCTCAACTCAGCCTGGGTCTTCCTCAGCTCACGAGAGGAGAGATGAGGCACAGCAGCCTGGGTCTCCCAGTGTATTCATCTCCAGTGCTCGGACAGTTGACCCCAGCCCTACCACTGGGGTTTTTGGAGGCAAGGCTCCGGTTGCCGAGGTCCCTCGCGTTGAACTGTCATCTTCATCATCCGAAGAGGAAATCGATTTTGAGGATGAGGTCGACTTTGGCGATGAACCCGCTCCTCCTGATCCGAGTAAATTCTCACACATCTCGGAGGAGAAAATATATGGGTGTGAGCCGTTGACAACATCACCACTAGCGGCAAGTATTCCTGCTGAAGCTGCTGAAGGTATACTACTTGCCAAACTCATCCTTTAACTAAGAGAAGAATTTTTGACGTTTTTCTTTTTTTTATTTGGCCTCGTGTTGCAGGGCTAGTCATGGTTAGCGAGGCCACTACTTCCTCCCAGATCGAGGAGATGATACAAGAAATGGCTCAGCAGGAGAGAGCTGAGTCTCCTCGTACTGGGGTGCCTCAGGAGAGGGCAATCGTCGAAGTCGGGGAGACCTCCACCCTACAGGATTCACCCAAGGACTCGCCACCTTTGGACCCCCAGTCAAGTAAGGAAATGTTGGTATAGATGTCTTCCTTATACTGTCATGGCTAATATTCTCGTAATTTGCAGAGGGCATTGAGGAAGTTCAGGCAAGTGCAGAGAGCATTGAGGAAGCTCAAGTAGGAGGAGATTTGGCGGTCAGTGCCTGCCCGGGAGACCACACAGCTCAAGCCTCGGCTGAGGAGGTCGAGCTCACTACCTTGTCATCGGCTGTGGAGGTTTCTACGGAGGTGGCACCACCAGAAGCGCCAGTGGCTACTCTTGCTCCTGCCGTACCCATGGTCAGTCCGACTCCTGTACCAGAAGAATCGGCTTACATCCCTCACATTTCAAATGGCCAGGTAGAGGTTGTAGAGTGAAGATATCCTGGCGCTTGATGGATGAAATCGCCATGTACTTGGCAGGCGTGACATCTTTTGGTATAAGTGATGGCGTCAGCGATCATCTTAGGCCAATAATATCCCAGCCTTTGGAGTCGGTATGCAAGTTTTAGGCCAGGTTGATGGGCTCCACACATACCGTCATGGGCTTCTTTCAACATTTCCTGTGCCTCCTTTGGTGAAAGGCAGCGGAGCAAGATCCCGTCATGCGATCGACGATACAATGTTCGCGTAATTGCATTATAGTAGAATTTGGGGGTCTTCCTTCGAATGGCAGCCGCTTCTTTGACATCCTCAGGCAGGATGCCGTACAAGACATAGTCGATATAGGGGAATCACCAGTCTTTAAGCTCTGGCCCGGTTGATAATTCCAGCGCTTCTTTGCCTTGACACTCTCCCTTTGACTCCTGATAGTCTTCGAGGGCAGTTCTCGGGCAATACAGGTCGTGGCTGTAGACGAATACTTTCTCCATTGCTCCAGCTGGAAGAGCTAAGGAGGCCGCGAGGGATGTAAGTGCATCTGCGTGCGCATTTTGCTTGCGTGGTACATGGTCAATGTAGAAGTTTGTGAACCTTTTGACCATGCGGATAGTTGCGTTGTAGTAGGGTACTAGGTCTTCATGTCTGACCTCGTACTCCCCGCGAACTTGGCCGACGATGAGTTTAGAGTCGCCATATGCCTCGAGATTTTTAACGCCAATCTCATCGGCGAACTGCATCCCAATCAAAAGAGCATTGTACTCCGTTACATTGTTGGAGCAAGGTTCGGTTAATGAGACAGCTCGAGGGATCACATAGTTCAGTGGGGAGACAAGTACTACTCCTACCCCTGCTACTAGGTGTCCTTTTGGGCTCGTTCTGGACGCGTCATCAAAGAAAAGTTGCCACACCTGCCTTTCAAAGGATGTTTGGGTCTGGTAGGCTTCAGCGACCTCATCTGGGAGATCGTCGTAGAGCTTGGTTGCCGTCGAATCTGGATGCTCAGCCAGGAAATCCGCCACCGCTTGACCTTTAATGGCCTTCTGTGGTAAAAAGTGCATTTCATATTGAGATAACAATATGGCCCATTTTGTCAGTCGGCCATTTAGCGATGAAGGCTTTGTCATGAGTAACCTCAATGGGTTGACTTTTGATATGACATTATGGTTTGGCCTACCAGATAGTGTCGCATTTTCTGAATAGCGAACACTAATGCCAAACACTCCTTCTCGATGGGTTATACCGATGTTCGGCTCCGATCATTGTTCTACTCAGATAGTAGATTGCTCGCTCTCGTCCTTGATCATCATTCTGAGCTAGTAGAGCTCCCAAAGAATGATCCATTGCTCGGACGTATACCAGGAAAGGTTTCCCGAATATTAGAGCTGCAAGGACTGGTGGTTGGGTGAGGTATTGCTTGATTTCCTCGAACGCTTGTTGGCAAGCGTCGTCCCAAATGAACAAGACACCCTTCTTCATCAACTTAGCGAAGGGTTGGCATCTTCCGGAGAGGTTTGAGATGAACCTGCGGATGTACGCCAATTGTCCTTGCAATCCCTGAGTTCCTTAAGATTTCTCGGAGGTTGCATGTCTTGGATAGCGCGAACCTTTTCCGGGTCTAAATGGATTCCGGTGGAGGTTACAATGAATCCTAAGAATTTACCACTGGCCACTCCCAGGAAGGACTTGTTGGGATTCATCTTCAATCGATGAGCCCGCATGATGTCAAAGACCACCTTCAGGTCAGCTATGTGATCACCCTTAGCGCGACTTTTCACTGCAATATCATCAACATAACATTCTACCGTTTTGCGTATTTGCTGCTGGAAAATGGCGTTCATGGCCCTCTTATAGGTTGCCCCCGTATTCTTCAGTCCGAAGGGCATGACGGTATAGCAATAAACCCCCAATGGTGTCCTGAAGGAGGTGTTCTTTTCGTCGTCAGGATACATTTTGATTTGATTGTATCCTAAAACCCGTCCATGAAGGACATTCGTTCGAATCCGCAGGTATTGTCAATCATGACGTCTGTGATTGGCAATGGGAATTCGTCTTTGGGACAAGCCTCATTTAGATTACGGAAGTCGATGCAGATCCGGATCTTTCTGTTTTTCTTAGCAACGAGGACGATGTTGGCTACCCAATCGGGATGTTGCTCTTCCCTGATGAAGCCAGAATCTATAAGCTTTCTGACTTCTGATTGAATCGCCTCCATTATCTCTGGACGGAACCGTCGCTGTTGTTGTTTAACAGGCTTTACGTCCGGATTGATGTTGAGGCGGTGCATAGCCACCTGAGGATCAAGTCCAGGCATGTCTTCGTAATTCCAGGCGAAGACGTCTTTATACTCTTGAACAAGAGATATTAGATCCTTTTTCTCTGACGGTGACAGGCCGTCGCTTATGAAGATGGGCTTAAGGTTAGCCTCATCTCCTAGATTGATCTGAACAATCTTGTCTTCTGTGGGTGGCTCTCGCTGTTCAAAGCGGGTATCCCAAAGAGTATTTAAATGTTTGATCCAAGGATCTGCATCGGATCGGATCATTTCTTCATCTTCATCTTCCAGATGGCTTGTTGAAACCATGTGCACCGAAAGTTCTTTGAAGATGTTGCCAACACTAGCATCTGACTCCCATGATGACGTGCCTGAAGAGTATTTTTGGCCAAATGAGCCCCCGGAATCAGAGGCTGATGGAGTCGGAGTTGATACATAGCCCAACCCCCTGCGCGTCCGATGATAATAATCGGGTTCTTTTCCTTTTGGCACAAAGGATCGAAGTAGCGTCCTCCGTCCTTTGCCGAAGTTCAACCCGAGTCTGCTGGTGAGGTCATACCCCATGTTTTTCATCATTCTGAGTGTCTTTGGCTCATAATGACCGAACTGAGGGGATTCCTGCTCACTTTCTGATTCTTCATGATTCATTGGTTCGGATTCAATTCATCCGAAGAGAATTGGTCTTTAGCCTTTCCTTCTTGCTGGAACCATGAATATTGATTCTTGCGCATCGCCGACATTTCGACATGTTTTAAAGGACGATTTCACTGGTACATGCAATGATGTCAAAGCATCCATTGCCGACCAGAGATCGTCATCCACGTCGGTACTAGTGTCTGACGATACTGAATCAGAGGCAAACACAGAAATACGCTAAATCTAATTCTTCATTAATGTACCAACTGCCTACATCATCGGCGGAGGTATTATCAACATCTGGCTTATTAATGCCCATTACAGGTGGCTCTAACTCCCACACACACTCATCTTCCTCCAGCTCGGTGTCGGCTTCATTGCCAGAGTCTGGTTCTTCCGGTTGCGGGACTTCATCCGTCTCCACGGGATCTTGGTACAGTAAGGAGTCTGTGAAATAATTCTCGACCCCTTGAATGGATGCCTTTCGGCAATCAACGTCTGCACCTTTCCATTCTCGTCAATGTATTTCATGACTTGATGGAGAGTAGAGGGAACGATGGAGTTGCGGTGAATCCACGGCCGTCCCAGCAATAGGTTGTAGGAAGTGTCGGCATCAATGATGTAGCATGTCACTTCTGACTTTAAACTTCCAATCTGACATTTGAGCTTAATCTTCCCCATCGGACGGGTCCTGTTGGCATTGAACCCATAGATAGTTGTCTGGGTAGGGCTCAAACGATGAGTAGGAATGCCCAGATGTTGCATGACCCGGCGAGGCATGATGCTCAACGCGGACCCTGGATCTACCTGAATGCGGTTCACTTCAGATGATCCAATATACCCTGTGAAGTATAGGGGTCGATCATGCTTCCCTTTAACCTGCATATCCTCTGCCGTGAAGGTGATGCAGGGGGCGTTCTGGGAGGTGTGGAGACAATTCTCTACATCTTCCTCCTTTGGCACCTGGGTCATGAAGACCTCAGCATTTGCCAGAGCCTCTTGTAGAGCTTCTCTGGTTGATTTTGACAGCCTAAGAAGCTCATACAAGGTAATCCGTGCCGGGATGTTGGCCAATTGAGCCAGGACATCAAAGCGGTAAGGCGCCGTAGATCCTTCCGCGATGCCCTTTTGAAGGGCTCGAGAAAATCGAATCTCCTTCTGTTTCTCCACTGGTGGTTTTGTGGAGGGCTTGGTTGGCTCTGCAGCTGGTTGTGGAGGGGTTGCCGCCATTTCGCCATACTGCTTTAAGTATGACTGTCCTGAGCGGGTTTCTGCCACTAGCCGGATGGGTTCTGCAACCAGAACTATTGTTTCCTCTTCCGAGTCGGTTAGCGAAGGAATATCGGTATCCGTTTCTCGAGAAGAGGCACACACCACATTGCAGGATGATGCCTTTGCCTTGCCCTTGGACTTCTTATTAGTTACAGTAGTCCATTGCTGGGTGTCAACAAGGTCAGGGTGGACCCACATGATTTCCCCTCGAGGCGTGGGGACAGGTATCAGGCCTTTCTCTTGTTGCTGGTGAGGATCTATGTTGATCACTCTTAGCTCTCTTTTCGGAACAGGGACCACCCCCGAAGGCGTTGGGGGTTGTCTTCCGAACTGGAGAACTGACGTCATGTTAGCCGTCACCTTCTTCTGCTCTAGTCGGAGTTTTAATACCTCCGCGTCAATCAGGGCCTGAAGGATGTCCTTGAAGACGTAGCAGCTTTTGGTGGGGTGTCCCAACATCCTGTGGTATAAGCAGTAATTGGGATTGTCGGTTTTACCGACTTCTTCTGGGCGCCTGGCTTCAGGAAGCTTCAGTCTATTGCTCTTGTTGAGAAGCTTGAAGAGCGAATCGACATGTTCCTCCTCGAAAGAATACTGCTTGTTGGCGCGTGGCTGGCTTGAAGAGCCACTTGCCTTGACCGGTTGAGGTTTGGCGGGAGATTTGGTCTCCGTTGTCAAATTATCCTTCCGCTTTGTCTGGAGGGATGTGTCTGGCGCACGCCTGGTTGACCTCTCTGGCCGTGGCTTCCCTTCTTCCGCCCTGACGCGGGCAACAATCTCCTCAGCCTGTTCACCTTGTTGGACCAGCTGCTTCCAGGTGCGGCTTTCAGCAACTCCTATTTGAGCAAGGAGTGAGGTTTGGAGATTGTGGCGGCATGTTTCCACCAGGGTAACTTGGGTCATGCCGCTCGGACATCGGAGTGCCACATTCCGAAATCTTTCCACGAAAGATTTGACAGACTCTCCCTTTCACTGTTTGGTAGCCAAAAGGGTGGGCATCGTAACTTCTGAGTCGTCTTCGAAGAAGCGCGTTAGGAATAGCTTCTCCAAATCGCCCCAGTTCTTGATGGAGCCCTGCGGGAGTTTCATAAACCATTCGAAGGCGAGCTCTTTCAGGGTGCCAATGAACAGACGTGCCAAGATGGCATCATTGTCTACTACATTCCCTGTTTGGGATTTAAAGTAGTAGAGGTGTTGGTTGGGTGACCCCTTCCCATCGAATGCCTGGAGGGTTGGAGCCTTAAACTTGGGCGAGTATGGAACCAAGTCCCATTCGGCCGGATAAGGCCGGACCACTCCCACTTCCTGGAGGCCTTTACGGTTAGCGAGGGCCTCAAGGCGTTGCTCTAATTGATTCATTCTTTCGGAATGAATCTTCCCCTGATTTTGGTCGTCCTTCCCTTGCGACGAGGATTTGGACGAGATCGAGGTGGGCTTCTCTCCATCAGGGTGCACAGACGACGAGCTTTCTCCCTTGCCTTTAGACTTTTTAGGGGGAGATTTCTTCCTGTCTTCGAGCAACTGCGCAAGCATCTGCTTGAGAGAGTCGATGGATTCTTGCTGAGCACGAATCATCTCAAGTTGTTCCTTCTGGATCTGAGCTTGCAGGTCCAGGCGCCGGGCTGTCTCTTCGGGAGTGCTCGTCATGTAGGTGGAAGGCCTCCTTCTCGACGGAAGAATTCGAGGCCTGCGATTCTGCTACTGTAGAGTGAGAGTCGTTCACTTTGATGCTCCGGGCTAGGGCATTATAATCAATCGGGGGGATGGCCCCGGTCCGGGTACGAGTGTGTCGATACACTCCTTCTGGTTCAGAGTCAGACTCGTCAGAGCTGACTGCAGGCTGTTTTCCTCTGCTCCTGCTTGTCATATTCGCAGTGAGCTCTGGGTATTCAGTGTCAGAGAACCTCCTCCGCCTATGAGAGCGTCTTCTTTTGGCTGACGGGCGTATCAGGGTCAGCTGTCCAACTAAAGACTGCTGGTGCACACCTGAATCACAACGGCACTCGGAGAGCATAGAGATAAGCCGTTGGCAGCAACATGATGAAGTGACCTGATTGGCACTTCTTTTCTTCGTCAAGTAATCCCTCAGATCCACGGGAGGGGGATCGAAGAGATTAACCTCGCAACGTCGAAGACGGGAGGCGTCCATATGCTGGACGCGGGTTTCAGGGACGCGACTTTCGCGCCGCGGCTGTAAGGCGCGCGTCTGGCGTCTCTGTTGAGACGAGACGCGATTGTCGCGTTGCCGCTTAGTGCGTCGGGGCAGAAGAGTTTGAGAGGGAGTGGGTTGCTGGGCCCCACGCCTATGGGGGCGTGTCTCTTGCATCTGACGAGGCGCAGAGGTTTCACCTTGACGTTTGATAAGTTGGTCTTTAGAGGACCTAACTTGGAGAGTCTCGCGTTTGGGCCGCCAAATGCGGACTTCGCGCACTAGATGCAGCGCAGCTAAGACGCCAGTTTGTGCGTTGTGTGCAACCTCAGTTGGACAATCAGAAGTTCCAACTTGAAGCTGACGCGCACGCCTCCTCTGACGACGCTCAACATTTCGGTTGCGTCGTGGAGGTGGAGAGAGACCAACGACGACCTGATGCTGGACACCAGAGATTTTAACCACGCGGGTCTCCTGAGAGACGTTGACGCGTGTGTTCCGCGCGGCGCGGTTGGTCGCAACGGCAGTTGTGCCTGAGACCGTGCGGGCCTCCTGAGAGGCGTTGGCGCGTGTATCCGGCTTAGCACAGTTGGCAGCAGCGGCGCCCGAGAAAGCCTCTGATCGGGCTTCGGGGCCATTCCCCGCCGAGACCCTGCGGCAGACGCGGGTCCTTGGGCTCTTGGAGCCGAAAGAGAGAAACTCTTCGTACTTCGCCTGGTCGAACTCGACAACTAGCGATTCGACCATCTTCCCCTTACGGAGGATGTCACCTTGCGCCACGATTTGCTCGTCAGTAACAAATAAAGTCCCAGCGGAGTCGCCATCTCTTGTATGCGTCGGAAAAAGAAGGATTAGATTGTAAAATTCCTTTGATTGGATAGAAGATTACAACAGATCGGTCTTCCGATTACAAGGGAGGGAGGATGTTGGGTCTTGAATCCTCCCTTTGTTTAAGGCTGGTTCTTCGTGTGGCGATAGAGAGTGAATCTTGTTCTCCATTGACCGGGTGACCGTCTAGACCTTCGGGGATCTTCTCTTCGGTTGGTAGAAGGAGTAGCACAGCTCTGTCTACCAAAACTCTCAAAGAGAAGGTAGGCAAAGAGCAACTTGTACGCAGCAAGCTTGCTGAAGAGCTGAGCTCTCTCTTGCTTCTCTCTCTCTGTCTACCTGGGTGTAGTCTGTTGTCTATCTCTGATCTCTTCTTTCTCTTCTCCTCATAGCGGCGGGGCTATTTATAGAGGCTTCAGGGGTGAACGTGCCCCCCTAAAAGTGCTCCACAATGAGGGGCTAACTTCCCCGCTATGTGGGCGGTGACTGGCCCATAACCAGGGCGGTTATAACTGAGACGCGGGCCTTGGACCCTCGCGCCCTGAGGTTGAGACGCGGGTGTCGAGCCCACGCGCCTTGATGTTGAGACGCGGGTGTCAAGTCCACGCGCCTTGATGTTGAGACGCGGGTGTCGAGCCCACGCGCCTTGAGGTTGAGACGCGGGTGTCGAGCCCACGCGCCTTGATGTTGAGACGCGGATGGCCATCATTAGTCCTGCATCTAGAACCTGAAACTCTACCTTTTTTAATGGCTTGTCTTTAATGATTTTTAGACAGCCTACAATCCAGTTCCGGAACATTCAAAACTTCATGAGGATATTCCAGATGAAGTCTTCGAATCCAATGTAACCTCAGAGGATGAAGTATGGCAGATGTTCTTCGATGGAGCATCACGAATAGGCCCTAAAGGCAAGATCATTGCCGGAGTGGGGGTTGTGTTTATCTCCCCACAGAATCATGTCCTTCCCAGAGCATTTTCTCTGACGGAATTATGCTCCAACAATGTAGCAGAATATAATGCCCTGCTCATTGGTCTTCAGCTTGCCCATGGAATGGGGATACGCTACCTCGAAGCTTACGGCGATTCAAAATTGATCATCAATCAAGTTAAAGGCGAATACGAAGTTCGCCACGAGGACTTGGTGCCTTATTATCACACAGCCATTGAATTGGCTGACCTATTTAAAGGTTTCTACATCGGGCACGTGTCTCGATCCCAGAATACCAAGGCGGACGCTCTTGCTGCATTAGCAACAACACTAGCCTTGCCAGCCGACACCGAGTATCACCTCACAGTCGCAACTCGACATCTTGTATGCTCCAAGTACATGCTAAGAACTCGAGAAGCCTATAACGTCTCCATGGATCTTGAGCCAAGAGACTGGCGCTTTCCTCTCATTGACTATGCTTTGCACGGTTTGCTTCCAGACGATCCTAAAGAAGCGGCGTCCGTCAGACGAAGGTCTCTCCGTTTCTACTACGATCCAACTTTGAAGACACTTTACCGTCGTTCATATGACGGTGTTCTCCTCTGTTGCCTTTCTCATTCAGAGGCACAGGAAGCGCTTAAAGAAGTGCACGACGGCATTTGCGGAGCTCATCAGCCAGGTCCGAAACTTAAAGACAGGTTGCGTAGGCTTGGATATTATTGGCCAACTATGATAGCCGATGCCATCCAATATGCACGAAGGTGTAAAGCATGCCAAATCCATGCAGACTTCATACACCAGCCTTTGGAGTTGCTCCACCCGACTGTTGCTTCATGGCCATTTGAAGCATGGGGAATAGATGTCGTAGGACCAATCAGCCCCTCTTCGACAAAAGGTCACCGGTTCATCCTCGCAATAACTGATTACTTTTCAAAATGGGCGGAAGCTATACCATTAGCTGAAGTCAAAACCTCTAATGTGGTTAACTTCATCAAACACCATGTTATCCATCGATTCGGTGTCCCAAGGCGGATCATCCACGACAACGGTCCCCAATTCATAAGCCAAGTGTTCTATCGGTTCTGCGATAAATACCGAATTCAGAATGTGGCTTCAACTGCCTATAATCCTGCCGCCAATGGCTTGGCGGAAGCATTCAACAAAACGATCATCACGCTACTCAAGAAGTTTGTCTCCTCGAACAAGCGAGATTGGGACGAAAAGCTCGATGAATGTCTCTGGATCTATCGAACCATGGTTCGGACACCAACAGGCAATACGCCTTTTTTCCTGGTATATGGGTGCGAAGCAGTCATCCCATTGAAAATCCAGATACCGTCATTGCGAGTAGCTCTGACCACTAAAATCACATCAGAAGACAATGATCGGTTACGTCTTCAAGAGCTCGAAGCCCTAGATGAGAAGTGACTTCAAGCCCAGCAACATATTGAGCTATATCAAGCTTGAATCTCAAAAGCCTTCAATAAGAAGGTCAGACAGAGAGTCTTCCAGAAAGGAGACCTGATTTTAGCCGTCAGACGACCGATGATTATGACGCACAAGACCAAAGGCAAATTTCAGCCTAAATGGGAAGGATTGTTCATAATAGAAACAGTCTATTCAAACGGAACATACCGCCTTATGACTTCAGATGGCGACCTACTCATGATGCCGATAAATGACAAGTTCTTAAAGAAGTTTTATCCTTAATCAAGGATCCTTCTCATGATCAAGTTAACACTACACCTCTGATTAAGATCTTCGTGTCCAAAGTACACACAAAGAGAGCCTTTCTCTTCCTCCAAGCGAGATCATACAACCATAAACCGGTAGGAACCTGGCCATACACTGATTGTTTTAAAGGAGAATCAAGGTTATGCATACATTAACCAGATGATCCAACATCCTTAACGATTAAGGATAGAGGAAAATGTTGGCTTTTAAGTCCAACATAAGTCCTTGACAACTCATCATGCTGAGGGGAATAGCATGGCTAGCCCGACTCAAACGGTAGTTGATAAAGGCATATCAAATCCGTTGACAGTTGAGGATTTGCTAAAAATCCTAAGGGACCTGTTCCCATTTGATCCCCTCTCAAAAATCACTTACCATTCTCATCCATAGAATGGTAAGACCACATATACATTTCGCTGTTACGTTAACATTAAACCTATGACAGCGATTCCCTCGTTTCTCCCTGTGAAAACGAAACCTCCAAAATCACTTACCAATTCTCATCCATAGAATGGTAAGACCACATATACATTTCGCTGTTACGTTAACATTAAACCTATGACAGCGATTCCCTCGTTTCTCCCTGTGAAAACGAAACCTCCAAAATTACTTACCAATTCTCATCCATAGAATGGTAAGACCACATATACATTTCACTGTTACGTTAACATTAAACCTATGACAGTGATCCCCTCATTTTTCCCCGTGAAAACGAGGCCTTTCCCCAAACTCCATTACAATCTTGAGCTTGGTGGCGTCTCAATCAGTTATGTCATTGCGACCTCTGAACCAGCAGACAGCCAAGTCTCAATTTTGAGCTTGTTGACATTTACAAAAGATAAGTCTCAACCCCGAGCCCTATTGACATTTACAAAAGACAGGTCTCGATACTTGTTGACATTTACAAAAGACAAGTATCACCAACCTTGAGCTTGGTGGCGTCTCAATCGGTTATGTCATTGCGACCTCTGAACTAGCAGACAGCCGAGTCTCAATTTTGAGCTTGTTGACATTTACAAAAGACAAGTCTCAACCCCGAGCCCTGTTGACATTTACAAAAAACAGGTCTCGATACTTGTTGACATTTACAAAAGACAAGTATCACCACCTTTGAGCTTGGTAGCGTCTCAAATCGGTTATGTCATTGCGACCTCTGAACCAGCAGACAGCTAAGTCTCAACCTCGAGCCTGTTGACATTTACAAAAGACAGGTCTCAACCATACTTGCTGACATTTACAAAAGGCAAGTATTACCCTTTTAGTCCTGTGAGGGCTAATCTTGAGATTGGTGACTTCTCAATCGGTTATGTTATTGCGACCTCTGAACCGATAGATGGCCAAGTCTCATTATCCAATCCAATAAGGATTATGTTCTCGAGTAGCTACAATACAACTTTGAAAGGACAATTCAGCAAGTGAAACGAGTTGGAGACTCGATAGGGAGTCAAAACAAAAGAAAGAATTTTCATTGATTCCAAAAGGATGAGATACATGAAGGCATATATACAACGACCTACAGGCGTACATTGTAAGATCTGATCCGCTCTCCAAGGGAAACCAGCCTCGTCCTCCTGTCATCAGCAGCCTGGGCAAGCGCCTGCGACTTCAGCTCAGCCTCATTGAAATCCATTGCCTGGGCCAAACGAGCTTCGACCTCTGCTAAAGTTGCCCTCTGCGACAATCCCTGCTGCGAGAGTTCGTCACTTTGAGCCTTGAGCTGCTCAAGCCACGCAGCTTCTTCAAGACGCACCAGTTCAGCCTTGGACAAGAGAAGGTTTCCCTTCCTAATCATCTCCTTCGCCTTCGCATTCCTATCTTCAGCATCAAGAAGAGCACTGGTGGAAGCATCGATGACATTTCCAACCTCTGCTTGCCTTGTTTCCAAGGATTTCAAATCAGAGGAAATAACCTCAGTGGCTTCTTGAGCGGCAAAACGGGCCTCATGCTTTTGAGCGACAAGGCGCGCAAACCGCTCATCAACCAAAGACTCCAAGTCCGAGCGGCTGAGACGGCGCCATTCCTCTACGTCCCTCTCGAATTGATCTACTAGGAGCTCCAAGGCAACGGCCTGGTGGTACCCTTCAAGGTCGCGAATACTTTCAGTATTGCGGAAGAGGACCACCTTCAAAGTTGAGAACGATATAGTCGAACCTTTCAAGACCAGGTCGATGCTTCGCCCTAAGCCTTTGTAAAAACTATCGACTATGTCGCCTATAAAATCGTTTTCAACCTCGGCCACCTCTGGTAGACGGGCAACTTCAGAAAAATCCACCAGCCTGGTTGACACTACCGTGGAAGGAGCAACAGGAACACTAACAGAGACAGGCCGTTGGTGGTCTCGGCGGAGTCTTCATGAAAATCAGTACACTAGCCACCGCGGAGGTAGGACTAGTGACCATCTCCTGAACAGCAGGTTCAACCACCAGGGTTGGAGAAGTAGGGCTGGTAATCACCCTCAGCTCCGCGCTTGGCAAAACTGTCGGCACCTCACTCGTTGATAAGTTGGGAGTGAAGACACCTCCGGGACTGTCGTCCCTTCAACCTCTGGTCTTTCAACCGCCTTGGGCCGATAAGAGGGCAGGTCGCCATATAGCGCATCCAACACAGCAGAATCCGCCGCGGTCGAAGTGCTCATATCACCCCTCGACCCCTCGGGAAGATCGTCTTGTTCCCTTGAAGCTAATGCACCTTGAGGCGGAACACCTGCAACAAAATTGTGTTTAGGCAAGACACAATAAATAGTAAAAGCCAAAAGGTCAGAACAATACCAAAGGATGATGTCGCCTCAAACATCTTGGCAGCCGTATCAGTCTCTACGAGCCCCATTGGAAAGTCCTTTGCGGAGTCAACACGAATGGCCGGCCCGCTTTCGCTTGCCGAATCTTCCGTGGACCACCCAAAAGAGCTTGACGCTACAGGACTTCCTTTGAAAGTCCCAACGCCCGAAGGACCAACGTCAGCTGCATCACCTCCGGATTCCTTCGGGACGGCACAATAGTCGGCCTCATCACCCCCGTGGTAGGTGGATAGGAAATCCTAATGTTCCCCTTGTTCTCCGACGGCCCCAGCTCTCGGGCTCGTCACCGCCTCAGCTCCTACATCACGAAGCAGATAATAAGCGGTCCAGAACACAAGGAAGATATATTACAAAGACGAAGCTGATCTTACCTAAGTCCAGAGCAATTTCACCAGTAGTCGGTTCACCAACCGATGGTTCAACTACTAATGGGACAAGAGGAGGAACCACCAAAGATGGTTCGCCCTCTACAACGACCGTGGGAGCTTGGCGACGGGGCTTCTTCACCAACTCCTTCCTACGAGACACACCTGTCCGTTTGCGCTTGAGAGGGGCATCAGAGCCTTCCTCCTCGGCTTCTTCTGCATGTCTTGGGAGAACTGTCCCCATCACGCCAGAACCGGCTGCGAGAGTCTCGGCACCCGCCTCCACTTCAAAGCGAGGACTTTCCACATCCGAGGCTTCACTGTCATCAATAGCAACGAATTCTTCTATGCCCGGGACGCGAACTCTCCTACCTTCCCTTCTCTCAGAGACCTTCCGCTTCAGCCGCTGAGAAATTAACTTCACACCAGAACTGTTAGCATTGAATCCAAGGGGTGTGGAGTTGGAAGTGGCATACCACTGGCAGAAGCACAGGGTCATTAGAAGATTGGGAGTCCTCAACGGCGTACGCAGCCGCGCCCCAGTACAGCCTGTAATGAAGAATCGCCAGGCACGGGCTCCATCAATGAGACTCCCTATGAAAGCCAGATTGAGATTTGGGTTGCCCACAAACAGTTGGTCATATCCAAACTGTCGAGCAAACCGCCTTGGAACATAAGGCTCCAAGTAGCAGATGTCCCCGCTCCGGTATAATAGATGTAAGGGTCGGATGCTGACTAGCCACTCAAAAATTCCCCGGCTCAGGGACGACTGCCCCTCCCCCGCATCTTTGAACTCTTTCCCATAGCCTGCAGCCCGAATACGGGAAAAACAGCGGAAGAGACTATAGACGTCATAGCGACGTACTAATTTATGGGCCTCAGCTACGTAAGTCTTCTGCCATGAGCATCCTTCGAATCGGCGGAGGAGCGCCATTCGAACATCTTGCGGGAGATCCTCTCCAGCTTCAATCAAAGAAGGACAATGCAGGGCGAACCACGCCATCAAGTAAGTGTACGGCAGACCTATCCTGGGATTAGGACCGTCGCGAGGCGAAATGGCCCCCTTTCCACGCTTCGTTGCTGGCGGCCTGCAAAAAGCCTCCGTTAATGCACGAAGGCCTCTCTGGATACAGCACACCATGGCTGGAAGAAGACCCAGAGGGCAACCATGAACCAAACGAACAGCGGGCAGCAAAACATTCGGATGAAAGACGTCACCGGAAGAAGACGGCACCACGCATCTCTTCAGCCAGACTGTCAAGAAGCCAGCCAGCAGTGCCTTCCGGGACATCGGCCGGCGAGCCTGATGATGGAAACTCTGAAGGACATCACCCTTCTCAAAGGGACCATCGTCTTCCTTCACAACTAGATCCCCTTGGAAGTGCTTTTGCATCCGGTCAAAGATGTCTTCGACAGTGACTCCACAGTGAGCCGCTTCAAGAGTGTTCTCCATATCTGGGAACAAGTAATCTCCCCAGCTCTTCAAGCTACAGGAAGTTCCCTTACTGCCCCCATGCATATTGGAGCAAATGTACAAGTGGCACGTTAACTCCCTGTAGGTCTCGAACAAGGCAGGCTCCTGCTTCTCCAGAAGAGCCAATTCCGCCTCGCACGGGAAGTATTCTTCATATGGGAGAGACCCAAAAGGTAGAGCAGAGACTTCCCACATCTCATGCAAGGCCATGCCCAATTCGCCAACAGGGGTGAAGAAAGTCCCTGAAGCGGGGCAATACAATTCAAAGATGGCATAGAAATATGCCATGTTCATCTCAATACCGTAGCAGGTCGCCCTGACGGCCTCATAGAGGTTCAGCCTCTCCAAATCCTCCTCGAAATGAGCGAGGATATATGTAGTTAAATCCCTCCACCATGCCTTCAGAGGGTGAATCCAGCCTGGAGTCCTGAAGTCAGTGGCCGGGTAGTTCCCATTGACCTTGCAGAATTGGTTGCCAAAGGTCAGCGCCACTGCGGGATTTTCTCCCACTGGGATCTCTCGCGACATATTCCCAGGTGTAGACCCATTATGCAACAAGGAGGCCCCGCTCTTGCATGACCAGGAGACTGAAGCATTAATTTTCCAATGTGGATAGAGTCAGTGCTCCGGCTCACTTCCCACGACATCTTCCGAGCCTGCGTCACACTCTGGAAGGAAGACAAAGAAAAATGTCGCTTGTTGGACGGAAGGTAGAACTTCTCACCATCCAACTGGAAAACCCACTGCCCTTCCCCTACCAGTAGTTGGTGATCAGGATCTGGTGCGGCATCCCCGAACATGAAGTCGGGCTTCCTATAAGTTCGACGGTCAATATCTTCAAGGGAAGTCGTAGTCAAAATACTCCTCGTGGTGTATTGATCACCACCATAAATAAGCGTGTCTCAGACGAGAGAGCTCCCCTCGCTAAACAGAGAAGCCTGCCCTTGAAATTGCAGGCTGATATTGCCGTCCAATCCCCTGGTCATCCCAAATAGATTGTTCGAAGGACCAGGAGTGTAGTGCACTGCAGAAGCAAAGAAGAATCATGATTAGTTCATCAGCCAAGCGAATACAAAGACACTAGTTTCACCAAGGCATAGCCTCGCCCTCTGAACGAAGCTAACAAGGTGACAGCTTCACCAAAGCTTAGCTTCACAGTTACAGTCAAGTCTGCATTTCGCAGAAAATGTCCAAGTGTTAGATTCGCTTCGAAAAGCTTAAGCAGAAGGTGGCACAGCCCTGAGGACTAACTTCGTCAAAAGGGCATTATGGTCAAAAATTATCATTAGTCCTTTGCGGCCTTGATTGAAGGGACAGACCCATATCCTATTGTTCAACAGGATGAAGACAGTCTAAGGGATAGCTTCGCCTAGAAGCTTAAAGAAGAACTCTTCAGTTCTTGAATTCCCGTTCGAGAAAATAAGGGAAATGCAGGGAAATGGATTCCCTAACAATACCAGATCATAATTTGATATTTTTGAGTTCATCCAAAGACAGCCAGACATCGGCTTTAAAAGAGAGACGGCAGTCTCTAATCGAAAGGGAAAGATCCCTACCGGCGATTGGTCGTTCGATGACCGGAGGAGGAGAGGGACCCTCCGCTGCAGAAGTTGCCACTTCTTTCCCCGCTCGTCTCTTGGGCGCCATTGCAGAACTATGGAAGTTCTTGAATTCTTGAAGAAGAAAGAAGAAGAAGAGTCAAAGGTCTCCAAAAATTTCAAGTAAAGAGATCTGCTTTTTCTCAGCCCGATCGGGCTTTTATAGGCCGATGATCGCCTGAAACGACGCCTCAAAAGAGCACAGGCTGTCGTTTCGAATTAATTTGAAACGCCGCCTAAAGCCCCTTCCCGAGAAGCGCTGATTCAGCCACTAAGAGCTAACTTCGCCACAAGTCAAATGCGGACTTCGCACAACAGGATTGCCTTAGCTTTGTTAGCTTTGTTAAAGGCATAGGCCGAACTTCGCAGATATGCTAGCTTCGCCGGAAGCTCGTTCCTGTTTTAATCCTATCTCGCATGGAGTTTACCTCCGATAACCGAATTCAAGATGACGGCAAGGTGGAAATCAAATGAGCAGAAAATGAACTTTCATTGATTTAAAAGGAAAGGTACATTGATATTACATCAAGGTTGTGTTTCGTACAACAGATTCAGTTGCTCAGCAAGATCATTTGCACAAAAGGCATACAAGTGGTTTTATCTGCTTCCAAGCCAGACCAACTGGACACGAAAGGCCTTCCTCCTGCACAAGGCTGTAATCCTTCACATAAGAACAGATTGTGCCACCAGGACAGATGGTGCCACCAGGACAAGGTCAGTGATCTCACAGGTGACGTCCGCTTTCCCGAAGTGGATCATCTCAGATAAGCGACCACCAGCCTCGCCTCAAAAGGGATCATCTCGGATAAGCGACTACCAACAGCCTCTGGGACACACATCAGCTGCCCCAGTTTGTTCCTCCTGCTTAAAAGTAAAGCTTCAACCAGGGAAGCATAAGGCAACTTTTCGGTCTCTTTCATCAAGTTACAAAATTGGCGAACATAGCTCACTGCAATGCAAACTGAAATAAGTTAGCAGTTAAACACCGGAGAAGCTGCAAAAGCGCTAAGTCAAATTCTTTGGGGCAAAGTAATCCGATTTCAGTTAAAGCAGAGGATAGCCTCGCTTGCACAGTGATGATGGGCTAGCTTAGCAAATGCCAAGTCCTAGCCTCGCCTATATGGCTAAGCCAGACCGATCCTGTGGAACACAGTCTTAGCCCGACCTATATGGCAAGACTGGCTCAACTTTGAAGAAACTAAGTCCCGAGTTCTACCTGTGTAGCAGACTTAACATGCAGTGATCTTTCTCTGATCAAGTCAAGATGATAGCTTCGCTGGAAAGCTATGCTGAAATCCTTAACATGCAATCAGCCAATTGCAAAATGAGGAATAAGGGAAACTAATCCCTAAAGCAGCTGTTAAAGCTAAATTAAGGGAGATGAATTCCCTAAACTTGGTGAAGTCATTAAATGATCAAGACTTACCAGTCCTTGGCTGGATAATGACCAGAGTGGGCATTCCTACTAATTAAGAGATCTGAGCATCTCTCTCAACCAAGAGAAGAGAAGAAGAGCAGACCACTTCTCTTCAAAGGACCTCAAGTGTCCTATTTATAGGCCTCATGGTCTGAGCGCTGCCGCCTCAAGCGTGGAAGCACGAGCGCATTCAAGGCATTTACTGCGCCTTGAGAAAAGGGACGGTTTCCCTTGGAACCGTGCAAAGGAAGAAATGTCTCCCTCATAAAGGCACTCATGGCGCCTTGAAGAAAGGGAATATCCTCCCTTGAAAACGCGCGAGGAAAGAATATCTCCCTCGATTGGTGCGAGAGAAGAAGTAATCCTTCTCGTAACCGGCCCACGACAGTTGGCCTCGGGAAAGCGACAGATGTTCCAGAGCGAACCTACCTAGCCGCGAAGCTACCCAGACGCGAGTCTACATGATCCCTCGGCGAATCTACATCCCAAAGCAGGATCCAAAGCGAAGCTGAACTCAACCATCATGGCGACGTTCATAATCCACACACCACCAATCAAAGCAGTTCAAAGTATTTCAAAGTCTAAGCCATTGCAGACTTTCGGAAACTTTGAAGGGGGTCTTGTTGACACTTAAAAAAGACAAGATTCTTACTGGCCTGAACAATGTCTAAACTTGTTGACATTTACAAAAGACAAGTGACAGATGAGCTGAAGACCAGTTTTCACCCATCTCCGAGGGACAGGGAAGCAACTTGGACTCTACTGATCCAGCAAGCAGACAGTGAACCCGAATTATTTCTGAACAGACCTCAGTAGGTCTAAGGTGCTAGCACTTAGCATCACATGAGCCCAAAGGGATAGCCTCGCTTGAGAGGTTAGGATCATCTAACTCTGCCTTGAAGCCATTTAGAGCCTCGCCAGGAAGCTAACTTATAGCTTCGCCACAGAAGACGTCTAGCTCCGCCGAAAAGCCTCTTTTCGGACTTCGCCAAGAAATTGCCTCCAGCTCCGCTATGAGTTCAAAGCGGGCAGCGCCGCTATCGATCTGCTATGGTCAACCTTTGACCAATCAAATCTCCGGATGAGATCAGATCAATATCAAATCCAATTTAGATCAAATCTGAGATCAAATTTGGCAGTTGATTGCCACAATCTCTTGACTCTCCTAAAACGAGTAAGAAGATCAGGGAAAATCCTCCAACGATATGGAAAGGATCAAAACAGATCAAGAAGATCAACCGACCTGCCATTCCTAGCTTCGCAGAAGCTGATCCTAGCCTCGCAGCAAGGCTACTTTCCAGATTTAAACAGATTTGATTCAATCTGTTTCCATATCTTCAAGGGATGATTATACCCTTGCTCTCCTTATAAATAGCCCATCAGGGGTACAAGGAGAAAGAAGGCAAGGATATCTCCAGAAACAAAGCTTTTCTGAGACAACACGCACAAGAGGACTCCACAAGCAGAGGCTTCTTCACGACGCACCGTGCGCTCTTGAATTCAGAGACTTTTAGAGAATTGCTTCTCTAATCAGGGCGCTGATACCCTAATACCTTCTTCTCAAGGAATCTCCGGAACCAGGCGAGAAGGAATTCCTAATTGAAGGCGGTTTTGAGAAGTAGTAAGAGGGTTCTACCAACCTTCTATTCTCTGATTCCCGGAACCAGGCGAGAAGGGAATCTCATCGCTCGCATCGTCAAAGGGACAAAGTGGTCGCGCGCTGACCAGACTCCTATCGGCACACTTCTCCAGAATTTCTGAGGAGATCTACTTGTAATCTTTTTAAGAATACTTATAATTTAGCTCCTCAACCCTTTTTATTGTAAGTTTTCCCTTTTTGCAAATCAATGGAAGACATATATAAGTTTGTTTTGTGTTATATGTATTATCTGAAAGAATAAACTACATTTCTAATTTAGTTGTTGTGATTGGTATACTACCGTGTGTGGTAATGTGATAAGTGTGTGACGCATGTTGTGTATATATAAAATGAATTCGATAATAAATCATAAGTAACTAAGAGAATTACTTATATAACTTAAAAACATTGTAATACACGGAATAGAAATCTAAGAAAGTTAAAGTGAAGCACCAAAGGAGTCAGGTCGTTCCACAGACCATGGAGATAGTTGTTTCAGTTGTTTATTTATGATACACTGTCGATTCTTTATTTCTCTTGTTTATCCATACTTGCCTTTGTTATTAAAGAAAATCATGCTTCTTATTAGATATATATAACATTCCTCGATTTTCAGAGCTGTCGAGCTTACCCCCTCCCAGTTCCATATTTTTCAGGTCGCGGTGAGGCAGAGGCCCAGCTTCAAATATAGGCGTATGTTAAGAATTTCACAAATAATGGAAGTATTAAAGATAATTTTATGTGTTATTACTTGTTAAAGTGTTCTGGTTGTACATGTTCATAACCTTATTCGATTTGTACTTGTAGAATGTAATACATTTGTTAGATGAAATTATGTAGAGATGACTTAGTTTGTGAAGATTACGATAAACTAGAGTTATAACAGTTTTGAGTTATATTATGTATGCCGAGAGGGGTACTGTCAAGCGTACAATTATTATGTATTCATATAAGTAGGTGTTATCTAGTCAAAATTGTGAATTGAGTATGCAAGTAACTGATATTTGTGAGATGTTATTATATGATGGTTGAATTCTGGTGACATGGTCCTTATTTGATGATAAGTAGACTGATATTGGTCAAAATAATATATGTGTATATTTTATATAACATGAAAAAGCCGTATATGCAGAGGAGATGCTGCCGAAATTTTTTAAAAATTGGATATGACTATGTTAATCTATTGATTAGTAAGAATATTTATGTTAATTGGGAATATTAAAAACTGGGATCGTTACATGTGTCTTGTGAGGAATTTTGTTTGTGATCAAGACTAAAGTTGTTCATCTTTGTATTGAGAATGATTAGAGATTGCGAGCTCATAGGTGTTTGGTGGGAAAATTGAGGGCGTGTGTAAGTTCTTTATTTGATTGTAAAGAAAAATTACAACTGATCAATAATCCTTTACAAGAGAGGGGAGATATTCGAGCTCAAATATCCCCTTTGTTTAATGCCGGGTTCTTGATGTGGCGATGGAAAGTGAATCTTGTTTTCCGTTGACCGGGTGAATGTCAAGACCTCTTGGGAATCTTCTCTTTGGACGGTGGATGAAGTAACACAGCTTCTGTCCAACAAGAATCTTAAAGAGACTTTAGGTAAGAACAAACTTGAACTCAGCAAGTTGTTAGAAGAGTTGAACTCTCTCTCTTTTTTAACTAGAGATCTTGGTACTTCTACGGTTTACGACCGAGGTTTTTCTGACCAAAAACTTTTCCGACCCCTCTTCCATAGCAAATTGGGCTATTTGTTTCAGGGGTAAAAGTGTTCCTAAAAAATACTCCATAATGGGGGTTAACTCCCTCATTACGTGGGCAGTAATTGATTTAGTAATAAGAGCAGTTATAACTGAGACGCTATCTTTGAGCCTCGCGTTTTGTCATTGACTTCAAACCTTGCTTGACACGAGTTTCAAACTCTACCAGACGGGGACTTCAGGCTCTGCGTCTTGAGACTGCAGTGATGTCTAGTCGCGGGCTTCAAGCTCTCGCATCTTGATACTGTACTGATGTAAGGACACGGGCTTCGAGTCGCGTCTTGATTATTACAGAGCAGCTGGGATGCGGGTTTCAACCCTCGCGTCTTGGTATTGTACTGATGTTGAGGCGTGGGCTTCATGCTCTGCGCCTTGGCATTTATACGAGTGACTATAATTAGCCTCGCGTCTAGAGTATAGACTCTGTTTTCTGATGACTTGTCTTCAGTGATTTTTAGATAGTCTACAACAGGTTCGTGTAATTTTGTTCTTTCATGAATGAGTGAGGGAGCTTGTAGGTGTTGCGGCACCGCGTGATCTTGCGAGATCAGATTATAATAAAAATTCTTCATTACGGTGAAGGCAGGGATGTGGAGCAAGTTGCTCGAATCTCGAGACAAATGTCCCGTGTTTGAGATTGCTCTTCTATCTTTCTCTCAAACTCGACTCTCTATTTATATCTTGCATACTTATTACTTGTGCTTAATCTTATATGCATGATATTATCTCACTATTGTTTATATGCTTGTGCTTAATTACTATATCCACTTCATATTATTTAATTGCTTTTGTTTAGTTTAAAATTTATCTGATTATTTAATTGTTTGTACTCTCTTAATCAAGAAAGCAATTGAGCATCTCAACTCTTATCTAAGAGGAATCTTGAGGAGAAGCTCAGAACCCTTCACAGGGTGTACGACTTCAATTTTCAGTTATTAATTTACTATTAGTTTATTAATTTTTTTGTTAATTTTTGTTAGTTAAAGTTTTAACTAGATTAGCATATTGTCTATTCATCCCCTCTAGGTGATTTCAATTGGTACTAGAGTCAGTGCTCTTGATTATCGATTTAACTATCATAGAGTGATCCTTATTTAATGCTAATCACAATATTTGTTCACACACACACACACACACATGACCTCTAGGAATGATAAATCTAGCATCAATTTATTCACCCAAGTTTGATGGACTTAAATTTTTCTATTTGAAAAGTAAAGATGACTGACTTCCTATAATCTTTAGGAAGTTGTGTTGTCAAAGCCACTACTAAATGATTTGTTCAACCCAATAGCGATGAGGACACTTGGTCCAAAACCACCGTCAATGGTTATGAAGCAAATGCAAAGACATCAAATGCCTTGATGCTAGCACTTAATGATGATGATTTATCCTAGATGAGTAAAAAAGAAAACTCATAGCTACTAACTATTAAGTACTCCACTAATCATACTAACCTCTTAGTGATAGCTATCTCACATGGATCATTGGCCATCACTAATCCTTAACTTCAAGAGACATTTCAAAGCATGACACAGAAGATAGAGAATCCCGCCAATATTCAAGAAGGATTCTACATGTAAGCAGGAGTGTACCAGATATGTTTCGACTACGCTGGAGACCTCAACAAACGCCAGTCTACAACAGAATACGTGTTTACATTATCCCAAGCACCGGTCAGCTGGCGCTCTACTGTACAATTTATTGTCGCATTGTCTACTACGGAGGTCGAATATGTGACCATGCGGAGGTTATGAAGTAGGCAATTTGGGTTCAAGAATTGCTCGATGACTTGGGGATTCATCAAGATCTGTTGAAGAACAATTGTGATAGCATGAGTGTTATCTATTTGAAAAAGAACCAGGTATATCATGTAAGGAAGAAGCACATTGACGTCAGGTTCTACTTTGTTCAAAAGATTCTTGATGAAGGTGACATTGAGTTACAGAAGATACACACGAAAGAGAATCCCACCGATATTCTTACCAAGGTTGTCCTGGGAGTGAAGTTTGTACATTGTAAGGAGTTACTCCAAATTCTTCCAGTTGCTTGAGCTCGGTGAAGCTCGTTTGGATAAACTACGGATGGTTGATCCCTTGGGCAGGGGATACGTAGACAACCATATTGGTGCAGCTTGTTAAAGTTGACATGGTACGATGTCGTGTTGATTCAGATTTAAGAAATCTTCACCGAGGTGGTGAATTGTGACGAGAGTAAGTAAAAAGATTGATGATGGAATTTTTTAACGAAGAAAGGAACTGGGTTGTTTACAGTTCTCTTGAGCTGTCAATAGTGCAGGCATTGATACATGTTTGCAGGTGAACCTTGCTATCAATAGCAGATATCTTGAGCAGTTGACAAGTTCTATAGAAAGTTGAGATTTGTCAGAATTTAGTGTTTTGCTTCTGGGCGAATCCGAGATGGTTTATTATTTTGTTTATGATTGAAGTTCAGAGTTTTTGATTTCCTTTTCTTTAGGGACTTCATGCCTATATAAAGAGGGGGTATTCCTCGTGCTATTGTATCTTGTACTTGATTGATTCAATACGATCTCTCTCTCTCCCCCTTCTACCCTGAGGATGTTGGCAATTTGCCAAATCTCGTTAAATCTTGTGCTCTCAGTCTTTTTCTTTTGTTTGCTTGTTCGTGCGATTGTTAACTATATTCTGGTGTTGTTGTTTCCTGTTGCTAGGATTCCAACATCATCTCTTAAATCACTCAAAGAAATTACAGCTCTCCTATCCTAGCTGCCACATACTTAAATTACACCTCTCTCCCCTAAGGTTTCTTTAAAGAGACATTACTTTGAAAACCTACAACACTCACATAAAACATATATTCACTATAATATCTTTTTATCCTAAATGGATATAAATCTTATCTATACCTGATACAAACTTGGTAGATGTATAATATGTTGTGCGCAGATCAACAACCACTTCGAGGAACCCTTAAGCCACAGATGCAATATAGAAGTACTATTAACAACAAAGAACAATTGAATAATGAGAAGAACACAAACATAAAATTTAACGAGGTTTGGCCAATTTCGCCTACGTCCTCGAGGCAAGGAAGAGAGACTTCTTTATTGATTTGATAATCAATACAAATTGCAAGCTATACATATGAAGAGGACTCTGTCTCTCTTATATACCCAAGGAAATCCTTGGAGAATCAGATTCCTTGTTGGGCTGGTTTTCAATTCAGAAAACTTCCCGAATCAGCCCGAATGCGCCTGTCTGTCGACCGGTCGGTCGACCGACCCAAGCACCGGTCGACCGTGCCAGTCGACCGTGCCTAACAGAGAGTTAGGTAATGTCAGTCGGTCGACCGGGCGGTCGACCGCTCTCCTTCTGCGGTCGACCGTGCGGTCGACCGCAACAGCCTGTGCACGTTGGTGCACACCGGTCGACCGGCCCGGTCGACAGGTCCTGCTGCTGCTGCTGCTGTTGCTGATTCTTCGTTGCTTCCTTATCGTCGTCGACTTCCTCGACTTCCTCGCGACTTCCTCTCGCTTCCTACAATTCTCCACATCTGTGAAGATTTCTCAAATCTGAGCCAAACTGAAACATAGGATCTGTCAACTCAAAAGTGGCTGCACCAGTGTGGTTGCCTACGTACCCTGCCCAAGGGATCAAGCCATCCGTAGTTCATCCAAAGCGCTTCAACAAGCTCATGCAACATGAAGGATATGGAGCAAAGCTTTACAATGTGCAAACTTTACTCCTGACACCACCTTGGTAAGCATGTCGGCGGGATTCTCCGTTGTGTGAACCTCAGCAACTCAATATCACCCTCATCGAGAATCTCCCTAACAAAATGGAACCTGACATCGATGTGCTTCGTCCGTGCATGATACACCTGGTTCTTGGCTAAATAAATAGCACTCATACTGTCACAGTTGATTTTCAGTAGATCCTGATCAATCCCAAGTCATCAAGCAGGCCTTGAAGCCAAATTGCCTCCTTCATAGCCTCCGTCATGGTCATGTATTCGGCCTCTGTAGTAGACAATGCAACGGTAGACTGTAGAATAGAGCACCAACTAATCGGTGCTTGAGATAATGTAAAGACATACCCAGTTGTGAACCGGCGTTTGTTGAGGTCACCTGCATAATCGGAATCAACATACCCGATACAGTCCTGCTTCCCTGTGGAATCCTTCTCGAATACCAGACCAACATCTATGGTACCTTTAATGTACCACAGAATCCACTTCACTGCCTCCCAATGACCCTGTCCCGGATCATTCATATACATACTGACCATAGAGACAGCTTGTGACAGATCTGGTCATATACACACCATAGCATACATAAGACTACCAACTGCGCTAGCATATGGGACGTGAGTTATGTACTCACGTTCTTCAACAGTCTTTGGAGACATAGTGGCAGATAACTTGAAATGAGGATCCAGTGGTGTACTTACAGATTTCGTATCCTTGCCGATGTTGGACCGCTGAAGTACCTTTTGCAAATACCCCTTCTGTGTCAAGCTCGCCTTGCCACCCCTTCGATCTCGTGTAATTTTCATGCCTAGCACCTTCTTTGCTTCATCAAGATCCTTCATCTCAAACTCAGATGATAAGTCATTTTTCAGTGTATCAATTGTAGATCTAGACTTTGAAGCAATAAGCATATCATCTACATATAATAGTAAATAGATATACTCTCCTGTCGTTAACTTGTTGTAATATACACATGGGTCATAGTGGCTATGTGTGTACCTCTTTCCTCTGATGAAGCTGTTGAACCGCTTATACCACTGTCTAGGAAACTGTTTTAACCCACACAGCGATTTCTTCAGCTTGCACACCATATCTTCTTTCTCTGCAGTCTTGAACCTTGTCGGCTGAGACCTGTAGATCTCTTCATCCAGATCGCCACGGAGAAAGGCGGTCTTTACATCGAGTTGATCAAGGTCCAACTCGTACTGTGCCACCAGAGCCAATAAGATGCGAATTGACGAATGCATTACAACAGGAGAAAATACCTCATTGTAGTCAATTCCTTCTCTTTGTGCATAGCCTTTTACTACCAATCTGGCCTTGTAGCGCACCATACCTTCTTTAAGAGATCCCTGCTTCTTTACGTACACCCACTTACAGCCTATCACCTTCTTTCTTTCGGGCAACCTTGTGAGTTCCCAAGTGTCGTTCTTGTAAAGAGACTTTATCTCTTCTTCCATGGCAGCTTTCCACATCTTCGACTCTGAACTGATTTCAGCTTCTCTGAAGGTGGACGGGATAGCCTCCTCAACGACCGAAAGTGCATAAGCAACGACCATATCTGTAGTGAGCCAACCTGGTTTCCGTGTGTTTCTCCTTGGTCTTCTAACTGTAGAAGAATCAGGAACATCATCCATGGTCTGTTTTTGATCCTCTTCATCATCAGCATCTACCTTATCTGCTTGATCATTACCTTGTGTCACCCTAGGTATGATCCTCACCGATGCTGAACTTTCTAGAGATAGTGGATTAGCATCATTCTCCACCTGCTGCGATACATCTTGGTCTTGATAATCTCCACCTGCTGAGAGATCTTAGGCTTCAACATTGAAGCCTCATCAAATGTGACATCTCTGCTGAAAATAAACTTCCTGCCCGTAGGATCCCAGATCTTGAATCCTTTGATTCCCTTCTTGAAGCCGACGAACAAGCCCTTCTTTGCTCTTGGGTCTAGCTTATCTTCTTTAACATGATAATAGGCTGGACAACCAAACACCCTTAGTAAATCATAATCAGCAGCAGTTTTTTCCGACCAAACCTTGAGAGGAGTTTTTCCTCCTATCGCAGACGAAAAATAACCTGTTAACAAGATAGCAAGCGTATACCAAAGCCTCAGCCCAGAAGTTTTTCGATAAACCGATATTGGATAACATACAATGAACCTTCTCTAGTAAAGTCCTGTTCATCCTTTCTGCTATCCCATTCTGTTGTGGTGTTCCCCTCACTGTGAAGTGCCTCTTTATGCCCTCATCAAGACATAGCTGAAGGAAAGGATCTCATTTATATTCTCCTCCATTATCTGAATGGAAGACCTTGATTTTTCTTCCCGTACTTCTCTCCAAATTCTTCTTCACTTCACAAATAATTCCAAGACTTCCCTTTTGTGCTTCATGGTATATACCCAACAACGCCTAGAATAATCATCAATAAAAGACAGAAAATAGTGATTACCTCCAATTGATGCAGTCGTGGTAGGTCCCCAAACGTCACTGTGAACATATCCAGAATCCCCTTGGTGCAATGAGTTGCTGTGCCGAATTTTACCTTCGTCTTCTTTCTGATGACACAATGTTCACAAAATTTCAACTTGCAGGTTCCGGTACCTTTCAATAATCCTTGTCTTGCAAGAGCTTACAAAGACTTTTCTCCTGTGTGTCCCAGCCTCATATGCCATAACCTGGTTAAGTCTTCATCTGAATAAGTAGAAGCTGCCACTTGCCCTGTAACAGCACTACCCTTCAAGTAGTAAAGATTGTTCTGACGAACAGCCTTCAATATCACCATCGAGCCTTTGGTCATCTTAAGGACTCCTTCCTTTATTGACACCACAAGACCCAATGTCTCCAAAGCTCTAACAGAGATAAGGTTTCTCTTCAGTTGAGATACATGCCTCACTTCCTTCAGTTCTCATATCATTCCATCGAACATCTTGATCTGGATTGTTCCTACACCTTCCATGATACATGGATGATCATCGCCCATAACGACTGAACATCCCTCCAGCTTCTCAAAGCTAGAAAACCAATCTCTATTCGGGCACAGATGGTATATAGCACCAGTATCCAATATCCACTCATTATCTCCTGAGTAGCCAATGATAGGAGTAGTGACAGAGAACGAGAATACCGACGAGTCTGAGTCTGATCCACCTGCCTGTGAGGTACTGTCTTGAGTACTGACCACCTTTGTAAGATTTGCCTCAGTCTTAGACTCCTTCTTCTTCCCTTTGGCCTTTGGACAGTCAACTTTCCAGTGCCCTAATTCTTTGCAAAAGGCACACTAGTTCTTCTTCAGATCTCTATAACCTGGCCTGGACTTTGATCTCCCTCGATCATCTTTGCCTTTCCTGTGTGAACCTCTGCCTCTTACTGCTAATGCCTCCGTTGATGTGCTTGCCTGAGAAGACTGTCTTTCTTTTCTCCTCGTCTCATAATTAACTAGAGCAGACGACACTTCATGATAGTTAAGGGACTGTCTACCATTTATGAAGATTAAAGTAAAAGTCTCATACTCTTCTGTAGGAAGAGAGTTCAAGAGAATTACCGCTTTATCTTCTTCATTTACCTCGACATCCACATTAACCAAATCCGTAAGAAGCTTTGTGTAGCGATTCAGATGTTCATTTACGGAGCATCCTTTCTTCATCTGAAACCCATACAGCTTGCTCTTCAGCTGTAGTCTGGATTCAATATTTTTGGTCAGATACTTTCTTTTTAGGATCTCCCATAACTGCCTTACAGATGTTTCGTGTAACACAAGGTATTTGATGTCTTGTGTTAGACATGATCTGATTAAGCCACACGTTGATCGGTTCATCTTATCCCACTCTTCTTCAGTGGTTGTGCGTCGCTTCTTTTCCAAGAGTAGAGTGTCTTCAAGGTTTGATGCATTCAGCGCATCCATCACCTCGCACCTCCACATGCCCAAATTGTTTGTGCCATTGAATTTCACCATATCAATCCACGGATATGGATTCATGGTTCCCACAGATGTACTTTCTTCAGCCATCTCTTTGACTAGATCCTCTATGTAATGCAAAAACCAACGGAGTTAGATAAACAAATTTTGATAAAGATCAGATCTTTACCTCCTCACGAAACCCTAGATGAGTTTCTGAATAGATCTACTCCTCAAATTGATTCCTTGAGCACTTCACGCGCTGTTCTGAGATCGACACACGACCCTCAAACAGTCCCAACGCTGATCTGAGATCGACACACGATCTCTTCTAATCAGCAACAGATGCCTTTCGAATCACCAGATGATCCCATGATGAACTTGGGATGCTCTGATACCACTTGTTGTGCGCAGATCAACAACCACTTAGAGGAATCCTTAAGCCACAGATGCAATATAGAAGTACTATCAACAGTAAAAAATAATTGAACAATGAGAAGAAAACAAACACAAGATTTAACGAGGTTCGGCCAATTTCGGCCTACGTCCTCGGGGCAAGGAAGAGAGATTTCTTTATTGATTTGATAATCAATACAAATTGCAAGCTATACATATGAAGAGGACCCTGCCTCTCTTATATACCCAAGGAAACCCTAGGAGAATCAGATTCCTTATTGGGCTGGTTTTCAATTCAAAAAACTTTCTGAATCAGCCCGAATACGCCGGTCTGTCGACCGGTCAGTCGACCGACCCAAGCACCGTTCGACCGTGCCTAACCGAGAGTTAGGCAATGTCAGTCGGTCGACCGAACGGCGACCGCAACAGCCTGTGCACGTTGGTGCACACCGGTCGACCGGCCCGGTCGACCGGTCCTGCTGCTGCTGCTGCTGTTGCTGATTCTTCGTTACTTCCTTGTCGTCGTCGACTTTCTCGACTTCCTCGCGACTTCCTCGCCTCTTCCTACATAATATATAGAAAACAGGACATCCCAGCACTTCTCACTAACGTGCAGCATCTAGTTCTTCTTTATTGTTTTACAACTATTACTTATCATTAAGTAATTTGATCATTGCGCAAAATCCATTTAGAGACTCAATATCTTCCCATAAAATTATGGGAATCAATGTTACTTCATATCAGATAAAAAAAAAAGGTAAAAAAACGACAATGTGAAGAAATGATAATTGGCTAGGTGGGATTTAAGCCAGAGCTTTACGTATCGGCAGATGGAAGCTGTACTTACTGTATTCCTTTTTTGTATATAAAATAGTAATTATTGCCCAGTGGAAAGGGCCACTTTTCCTCATTTTCCCTGAAATAAAGCATTAGTTATCTTCGAGCAAGTGATTATTCCTAAAATCTCTCGCGGTTGTCCAACCAGTTGACCTCGTCGGGTTAGAGCACAATGCTCTTCACGGTCACCGGTCAAACACCGCATCGCAGACATTTCTTCTCCCTCGATGTAGCCCCGGCAAGTCGCCAATCCCGTTGGCAGTTGAGTTAATTAGAAAAAAAAAGTGATAATTGCTAAAATTGTCTTATGCATGGAGCCATGCACGATTAGGGTTTCGTCAATTGATCTTGATCACTTAATCTGTTGGTGTGGTGTCTAAATATTCAGATTAACTTCTTCCTTTAGGATTGGCCATTAACTATCCAGTCCAATTAAGCTTAAGCTTAGAACTTGGAAGGCCTCCCTGATGAAAGCAGTTTCCTGGAATAGAAAGAGATTTGGAGTACTGTAGCTGATTTTGCGCAGGTGCTCACAATTCCTTGTTTCAGTTGTTTGTCAAATAGTTGAAATTTCTTTGCAAAACTAGTATTTCTTCAGAGGTCGACATATGGGCAAGATGTTACAATGGCCTGGCAGTTGGCTTCAGTTCCATGGGATATGGTTGGATTCCTTGTCATTCAGCTGTAATTGTAACTGAGAGAGAGGAGAGTTTGATTTTGCGCAATTGTTGTTTATTGGAAGCACTGTAATCTTAGGGGTTCCCATCCTTATGGACTTCCTGGATAACCCTGTGGTTGAGATCCGCGAAGGTGACTATTAGGGCGGATGGAATCCGAGAAGGGGAGATTATTTGCAAGAGGGGACTGAGACAAGGGGACCCTCTTTTCCCCCGATCTTTGTGCTTGTCGCTGACGGTCTTCATTATATGATTGCCAGGTGCAGAAAAGAAGGATTGTTGAAGGATTTGGGTTGCCGAGACGAAGCCAACGTTGTTATCAATCTGCAATATGCGGATGGGATACACTTTTATTTGGTAAAGAGAATCTTTCTCAAACCATGATTTTGAAATGGGTATTGATGTGCTGTGAAAAATGGTCGGGCCTCAAGATCAACTATCATAAAAGTTCCCTGATTTTTTTTTTGGGGATATCATCAACTATCTTATCTCACTCCTATTTAATTGTCCAGTGCGAAGGCTACCTATCGTGTTCTTGGGCCTGCCACTTACTACTGATAAGCTTAGCAAACCTCTATGGAGACTATTGGTTGATAGGATTCAGAAGAGACTGACTGGTTGGAAAGTAAAATACTATCCATGGAGAGGGGATCACCATGATCAACACAGTGTTGTCGTCCATGCCCACTTATTTCCTATCTTTCTTTGTTTTTCCGAGATGGGTGGAAAGAGAGATTGATACCCTGAGAAGAAAGTTCATTTGGGGTAGAACACAAAAAGTTAGCAAGGCTTTATGCCTAGTTAATTGAAAATGAACATGCAAGCGCATCGCACAGCTACCGACCTAATTCAGGATGGTAGTCGGACCGGTGCATTAATGGAGCATCATCATCTCCACTATGGAAAGGCATGGCCACAGCGAAGGACATCTTTTTGATTGGGTTAGCGAAGGAGGTCAGAGATAGGAGAGGAACGAGATTTTGGTACGACAAGTAGTGCTCTAGTATCCCTCTGAAGGAGCTTTTCCCAAAATTGTTCTCTCTTTCCCAAGATCCGCTGTGACCAGTTATTTCTCATTGGTCGGAAATGAGTTGGAATATTCATTGGACCGGTCATATTCTGGCAGAACTTCAGCAACAATGGAAGACTTATTTCAACTTCTCTCGCATCATCTAGCGCTGATTGAAGGTTCTCGAGATAGTTCTTGGGAAGTTTGATCAAAAGATAAACTTTCTGTCCTGATTGGCCTGAAATAACATTATGAGAGCCCAGTAGGGCCTAAACATGGAGAAAGAGTGGTTTTCAAGAGCCGTGATGGTATTACATAGTTCCAATGTACAATTACTACTAATTAACCTTCTTTCTAGTCTTAATTGGGAGTTTAATCAAAAATTAAAATTTCAGCCCCGATTGGCCTAAAGTAAGCCTTATAAGAGCCGAGTGGGGCCTAAATGGGGAGAAAACATGATTTTCCTGAGTCGGGAGTTGTATTACATAGTCTTTATTTATAATTACTACTAATGAAACTTATTTCCTGTCTTGATTGAGAAGTTTAACCAAAAATTAAATTTTCAGTCTCGATTGGCCTGAAATAGGCCTTATAAGAGACGAATAGGACACAAACAGGGAGAAAAGATGGTTTTCAAGAGGCAGAAGTAGTATTTATAGTTTCTATATATAATTAGTACTAATTAAACTTGTTTCTAATTTAAATTGTTAAGTGTGACCAAAAGTCAAACTGTCAGTCCTAATTGGCTTGAACTAGGCCTCATAAGAGCTGAATAGGGCCCAAAGAGAGAGAAACATGGTTTACATGGTGTCTATGTACAATTACAACTAATTAACTTTGTTTCTATCCTTAATTGGGAAGTATGATGAAAGTTATACTTTCAGCCTCGATTGATCTGAACTAAGCCTTATATGAACCAAATAGGATCCAAACGGAGAGAAAATCAGGTTTTTAACATCCAATAGTAGTATCACATAATTTCTATATATAATTAATACTAATTAAACTTGCTTGTAGTCTTAATTGGGAAGTTTAACAAAGCGTCAAATTTTCATTTCCGATTGCCCTGAACTAAAACTTTCTCGGTGAAAAATGCCTATTGCAGGTTGAATGACGGGACGGTGTTTGTTTGTAAAAGTTATCTGGCACTTCCACTCAATCTCAAGGTATTCCTCTGGTTAGTCTTCAAGGACGCCCTACTGACGTGGGACAACCTCATGAAAAGAAATTGACAAGGACCTAACGTGTGTGCTCTTTGTGTGGATTGTAGGGAATTTATTGACCACTTTTTTATAACATGTGCTTATACAATTCAGCTCTGGGGGCATTGGGCACACCGTCTGACCATTCGAAATACCACAACTTCCTGTCAAATCGATCAACTTATGGTTGTTTTGGAGGCTAAATTTCTTTAACAAAGACGAGAGGGTAATTTGGGACTTAGCAACGGCGGCGGTTCTTTGGGGGATATGGAGGGAGCGGAATTACAGAATATTTAATAACCAGACCAGATCACCCCTCCAGACTTTCAATGTTTGCATGACATTTTTCTCTTACTGAATCTTCTCTCAGGTACTATCAAGACGTTGGCGGAGCGAGCTATGGAGCAGCCATGGGAGAGAGTGGTTTCTGACAGTCTTTCAGAGGACTCACTGGGTGGGGAAGGACATGACAACGAATCGCATTACATGTGATCGTTGGGAACTCGGCCTCCTGATTTTTTTTCCTTTCAAGTGTTCAGCCTGTCTTGGTAGCAGGTTATACCTGATTTTCAGGATGGTGACAAACCTTTCACTTGTTGATCTTATTGTATTTTTGCGTCTTTTCTCTGAACCTGCGTGTGCTACTAGCTATGCTTGCAATGGAGGACGTTATGACTTTTTCTTGAGGTATTTCGTCAAAAGCTTGTTAATGAAACGCGGGGAACCATATGGTTCACTGTTTTTTTCCTAGAAAAAAAAAAAAAAACCTTGCGGTAATTTGCTCAATAATGAAATCTCTCCTCGTCTTCGATGCATACGCCACTTGAAAAAAGTTGATTCAAACCAGAGTTTTTCGTGGTCTGTTTGTGCTGGAACCAAAAATGTTCGGGTGTTTATTTCATCAAAAATCCCCCGCATGGATATTGGGTGGTACCCGCAACCGAAGTACCGAACCCGACCTGTTAAGAATAACTTTATTTCAGCGGTTCACCTTTAGCGAATGAACGGCTGAGATTTAACATACATATAAAAAAGAGAGATCAATTGCTCTCTCCTCCCTTTTCCCCTCTCTCCCATCGCGCAGCAGAGAAACAGAAACCCTAACCCTAAAAACCCTCGACCACGAAAATAGAAAAATCTAATGGGCGGTGCTACTGAGGGGTTAGTATCTATTTCTCTCTTCAATTCTCCCAAGAAAAATGCTTCCTTTTGATTTTTGAGTGTTTGTTTCTCTGTACGTTCTCTCTCTTCGACCCGAAATGGGTGAGGTTTGGTAATCTTACTATTGGATTTCTTGTTTCTGAGTTCTCTATGATCCAATTTAATTGGACAATAAGTAAATATTGCGTAAAATTTGTAGATTTACTGATTAAGTTTGTGTAATGGATTTTAGCTATAAGCCGGGCGAAGAGTTTGAAGAGGATATCAATGATCCGCTCGTTGATATCTCTTTGACAGACTCAACGGAGCTCTGGCTTATTCAGTGGCCTGTCAAGCAGGTATTTTGTTCAATTTATGTGGGCATTGTGTTTTGATTTAGTAACTGGTTGTTGTTAGAGTGACTGAAGCTGATGGGGTTTGATTCTGATGGATGTTTTCTGCAGTTGAAGCCCAGCGATTTCCATGGGAAAGAGCTGAAGCTCAAGCTGCATCGCGACGGGAAGTTGGGCAGTTTAGAGACCTCATCTGGTGAGATGTAAGGCATGGCCTACTTTTTTTTTTATTGAATGAGTTGGGAATTGGGTGTGCTAAATGTAGAGTGTGCAGTGTATTCTCTAATTCCTACAATTTTTATTTATATTTGCTCTCTGAAATGATAAGTTTTTTTTCATGTTAGTCATATGTTTGACTACGTGTGCAAGAAAGCTACAAGTTTGGCTGAATGCACCAAGACATATTTCTGATGTTGCAATGGTTTGCACTTTGTCAGGGAAATCGTATGATATGGTTACCTTGCAGCACAGGAGCCGGATGCAACTGTCTTCCTCCCACCTCCTTGGAGTCAAAAGTTGGTGGGTGCAACTGTCTCACATTTACATGTTGCTATGTTTGATTGATAATATTAGGGACGCACATCATGTTGTTTGTTTGTTCACACATCCATGTGAGCACTCTGCATGTCTTTCTGCATGCACTGTTATCCTTAAGCCTTTTTCTCCTCAAAATATATTTATCCTGTCATCTTCGGGGAGTTCTGTATCTCATGAATCATCATATTCAGTCCTTCAATGTATTGAGGCCCTTATCTTACCAAATTGTAAGATACTTTCTATAATTTTCAAATTCTTTAATTTTGTAGATTGTGCTCCATTCCCGAGTAGGGCCTGATTCTAGAAAATTAAGGGTAGTTTTATTCTTGTTGTTTAACCTTTACGAAAAAAACAATTATAAAAAACATCTGAATCTGTAAATGATTGTAATTTTATTGGACTTTATTACTTAAGGCTTCTGCAGTTTACAGCAAGCACAAGGGTTGTCGATCCTCAGTTCTAGCTTCAAAAGGAATTGTTATCTAATAGATATGGGATTTTGGATGAGAGTCAATGTATGTGGTCATTGAAAAGAATGGAAGTAGGGTGGAATATGTTTTCAGAAATTCATCAAAAGGTTTAGTTTCGCTGAAATTTAGTAGAACAATGAAACTGCAAAGAGATGCAGTTGTTTCATAATTTCCATTCTCTTTAAAAAACGAATATGTTTATTTTTCAAGTTCATATGGTTCAGAGTCTTTTCTTATATGAAGTGTCCTAGTGGAAATTATGTTTCTTCAGGTGGATATTTTATTTAAGGGGATTTTGGGGGCTGGTGTGCCCATGGGGTTCCAGTCTAGTTGATTTTTTTAGTTTTTCCCTTATGAAGGTAAGATTGGCTTTATTATTCTTTTAGATTAAAAAAAGAATGGATATGACTAGAGGGGGATTCTCAATAGAAGAAGCAGGATGGGTATGTGGTCAGCATTTAATAATATAAATGAGGTGAAGTGAGAGTTTAAGGTGCTCCTCCCAATCTCTACTCTCTTCCTGGTCTTGATTCTTTCTTGTGGTTTACATAAGTTGTTTTTGTTATTTTCTTTTTATATGTATCTTCCTCCCTCTGCTGAAATTCGTATATCTTCCCTCCTCTGCTGAAATTTCTGTATTGTTTCAGCATCTATTGTTGATTCCTATACCTAATAGATAGCTGTTTTCTTGGGGAGAACAAGCATAAAGTTGCATCAGCAAGGTTAGAATCCAAAAGCTCTAGATTTACTTTTCCATTGAAATCAAGATTTTAATGTTACATGAACAATCTTATAGTATTGGTGAGGTGGAGAACACCAGGTCTTTTTAACATCACAAAACAAAAAAAAAAAAGGGTGAACAAGTGTGAAAAAAAGTGTTTTGGAGGCGCACCCCAGGGTGATTTACTCATAAAATGCTTTGAAACGCAATGAAGTTAGTTTTAGCCACCTATCATATTCGCCTACAATCTTTATGACATCGAGATTATAATTTGAAAGGCTTTGTTTAATTGGGATTTTAACTTAATAGGCTTTCTTTTATTAGAATCACAATTAGTCTGAGATTTTAATTTTACAGAGTTTAGATGGTTTCCACTGAATTCTAAGTTGGTGTGGATCTTTTTTTTTTTTTTTTTTTTTTTTTTTTTTTTTTTTTTGAGAATTCCAACTTCTAAGGTGATTAGAACACTAGAGTAGATAGAAATATAATTGGTTGATGATTACATATGGATAGATTGGTTACATTATTAAGATTTGAATATAAATAAGGCTTAGATAGGCACTGATTTGAATTCCAGAAATATTGCAAGATTGATTTTTTTTTTTTTTTAAATAATCTCCAGTATTTCCCTATTAGGTTTTTTTTCTTTTCTTTTTTCCTCTTTGGGTGTGTGTTGCTCGCGCGCTCCTTTGTAGTTTTAAGCTTCTTCAGTTGATGTGAGATGTCTAAGGGACATTATATCTTGATAAGCATAACTAAACCAGTGGCTGATAGTGAAAGTTTACTCGATTATATACACAGGAAGGAAATACATTTATCTAATTTATTCTGATGCATTTTAACACAATTTTTGACTCCCAGATATCTGATGCTGGCATTCTTTCCCCTCATTGAACTGAACTCCCAATTCTGCTATTAATAACTTTTGCAGTTGGAAAGATTTCTCGCCGAGTTTGTTTACGTCGATTTCCAGAGCCCGATGAGTTTGAACCACCTAGCTTCCATAATCCCAACCTAAGCAGTCAAAAAGGTAATAAATACCCTTCTTCAGTTTCTTCTTTACACGTAAAGTTTAAGATAATTTTTGCTCAAATTGTATGCTGAAAATTTTTGCTCAAGTTGCATGCCGCTTTGATCAACTCTCAATTATTTTAAGAGCAATCTGCTATTGAAATCTAGATTGTACATTATTCTTGTGTCTGGGACCTGGTCACTTAGACACGCATCATATCAAATGAATCCAAGTAATTAGATCATTGTAGACAAATCTCTATGTTGTAATCTTCATATTGCACAATTTTTTCGCATGGATGGACTTTGTTTAGATGCATCAGTCTTCTGTTCGGTTCAGTCTGTTAGTTGGAGACATTGTCCTATTTGAAGCTGTTTTAGCCTAAACTGTTGCCTTTACCTCCGATAAGACATGTTGTGAGACGACTCAAAATGTTCAGGGGAAAGTATTTTGAGAATCTTGAGATGCATATATCATCTTGTTCTCTGTACTGTGCACTTGTTTATATTGATCATTTTTCATGCATTAGGTTCAGGGAGAAGCTCATCCCATCGGTCAACTGTATTGAGAGGGACAGAATCTCGCGATACCTTTGCTTTTACACAGAGCACTGAAGAGAGAATCCTGCAGACACCACAGCCTTCCAGAAAGAAGAGACATGAGGATAGCAGAACTGCAGAGGGAGCTTCTCGTGACTCTAGACCAGATAGCCACATCACTGATACGTCATTACCAGAACAATCTCATGGGGATAAATCAAAGAAGAAGAAGAAGAAGAAGAAGAACAAGATCGCTGATGAAGAGTAGCCTCATTCGGCTTTGGTCAACAGCACAAATTTTGCAGGTTATAATATCAGACAAGGTGTTGCAGGGTATGCGCGAGAATTTACTCAGGCTTTCGGCTAGTTCTTGTAGATCCCTGTTTTGTTTTTCTTTCGTCACTTTTGAGGTAAAGAGACTTCTTTTTGTGAGACTGGTGCTAAATGTTGTAACTTCATATTTGATTATGGAATATTTCAAGTGGTATTTTTCTTGAACATTTATAGAAAAGATAAATCTCATCTCATGAGGACTGACCAGTTTATTGAAATTATAGCAATTTTTGTCACATTCTCTTTTAGATCAATAAATATCAGAGGCAATGGTTATATGCTGTTTCCTAGCTAGAGACTTGGATAGTCAACCCCAAATGACCCAACTTCCATTTGTATGCTGGTTTCTCTAAATTTCTTCTCTCCTGGTAACTGTAATGAAGATGAGCTTTTCTTGTAGCTGCATCATATTTTTATTTAGTTAACATTGCACGGTGGTTTCCCCATCCACGAGTTATTTCCCCATTTCAGGTATGATAAGTTCGTCATGTTCATCAGCATCCATTCAAGTCTCATAAAATTATTTTGTTGATGGTTGAAATAACTTGCCATGTCATTTTAGATCATTGAAGTGATTACAGTATGATGTATCAGTCCTATCATACAAGTCTCATACATGAATTCAGTTTGCAGGTGAAAAGAAAATTACATCATCCTCTTTATGTACTGCAAAGACATACAAAAACTCCTCTCCCAAACTACAAGCAGGGCCTGTTTGATTGCTGCTTGCTCATATCACACTGCATTGTTGAGGTAGAAATATAAACCGGCGAGTGCTGCAATCCCAACTACAATGGTGATGGCAATGCTTTACTGCAGATCAGGTAATTTTCAGTTAGAAGGGGGGAACTCTGGAGAAAGAATTAGGGCTCAGTGCTACTAACCCAATGGCTTCTTCTCTTTTAAGCTGTTCCTTCCTGGCTTTGCGAACATCTGTGGCGTTGGCGTTCTTGGTAACAGCAGGCTCATAAGCCCTGAATCGCCGTTTAGGGGCACCACAAACTGAGCAAGAACATATCAGAAGTCATTCAGAAAATCCAGGATTAGGGATATCAATCTCACATATGAACCTATGTTTGATTTCAGATCTCAATCTTCTGAGACTTCATTTTCAGAAATTTTGGTCAGTTCTGAAGTGCAATTGCTCTTCAAGGAATATACAAGACTCTGTCCTTGCAAATCTGATAGCTTAAATAAGCTACAAGATATTTGACCATGAAAGGAGTATGTTCAAGGCTTGAGGAATACCAATAAAAGAAGGAAATCACAAGTGAAATCCCATTTCACTCTTAAAAGAAGGAAAAAAACACTCTCATTTTGCTGACATTTAATTTTTCATATTGTTGTTTCTTTTCTCCTTTTCAAAATCTTTTCCTTGAGCTGGCTTCATCAATAATTTATATACTCCCATTTAAAAGATAAACACATAAAAGCTGAAAAGATTGAAAAGGTCTCACCAGGGCAGAAGTACTCATCAGGCTGCTTCTCAAAGGGAGTCCTCTCATTGTAGATATAACTGCACACAACACACAACAAAACAACCACAAAGAAAGAAAAGTGAGGAAATGAACACCATATGCCAACCACAAGGAGAAAGAACAATAACATATGCAACAAGTAGTCAGCAACAAGTATATATTGAAACTGCGACAATTTTTAGGGTCGTAATAGACATATTCATAATTTATTCGTATACATATATATATGTCTGTTGCGACAACTATGATAACTGTCACCTCGCCAACGAGCGTTTTCGTTGTGGCGGAGAGAGGAACTAACCCGCAGTCGCGGCAAATGTAGGCCTGTTTCGAGGCGACTCTCATGGAGAACTTGGGCGCGGCTGCGGGGGGAGATCGCCGAGAGGGAGGTAGGAGGAGCGGCAGTGACGGAGAGAAGAACGTAGATTTCAGAGCATGGCAGTCCGAGACCCTGCGCAGGCCAGGTGATAATGGGAGGGGTATGGACCTCAGCCCTGCTGAAGCCTGAAGGGCCATTGCTTGCTCTCTCTCTCTCTCTCTCTCTCTCTCTCTCTCTCTCTCTCTCTCTCTCTCTTCACTGCGCAGCCTTTTTCACAGAAGAAGAGATGTGTGATATTGAGTAGAGTTGTTGAAGGTGAAGGCAGCGTGGCTTCCATACTCTCCTTCAGTCTCTTATCTGCTTTGAGCCCTGTAGATATGTGCTGCACTTTTACATTTAGGTACCCTCTTCTTTCTCATATTTGTATTGCTGATTGGACTAAGAATTGATGTTAAAGGATCCTATACAAAGTTCATAACTGCATTATTACAAGGATATGCAACTGGGTGGATCTCTCCTGCTCTCTTTGAATATTATATGAGAGAGAGAGAGAATTTCTTTAACAAGATTACGATATGTTTAGAATTTGTCAGCTCCTTGTCGTAGATCATATTCCTTGCGAATTCTCCTCAAGTTCTAAAAAAAAAATGATTTGAACCGTTCATCTTGATTTACATATTCAAATCAAGTTAATAATGAAATTCACACGATTCTATGCCTTTTTACCCATGCAGACATTTATTTTTTTTACGGCTAGTGTACTATATTTTGTATAACCACTTAATGTATGAGTAAAAAAGTCTAGAAGCACGTGATTTTTTATTATTAGCCTAATTTGAAATGTAAATCAAAATGAATGGTTCAGATTATTTAGCACATTGTGGACTCCTCACGAAACTTAATTGAGAACCATTTTCGAAAGATAATTTTCCTGTACACACTTATATGTCAACGCGTATCCGTTGACCGTATCCTTGTAAAGAGGTCACGTGAAATCATAGCGTCGTCAAGACTCAAGAGTTAACACGCCAAGTTTTCTTCCACGTGTCTCTCTGTCGTCCTTGTAAGTTTGAGGGCTTTTCCGCAAATTATAATTATCCAGGGGGCTTTAATAACAATATGCCGGTGTCCTCCGCTCACAATCACCATCCATCGATCGACCTCATCTCCTGCATTCTAATTTCTAATGGCAGCCGCAACAAAGTGTCTGCTGTCTCCGCCTCCCCTCGCCTCCGCTCCTCACCGAACCGGACCGTCCCGGTTCGGTTTCTGCCCCCGGTTCGAGCCCCAGAAGAAGACCCAGTTGAGCCGGAGAGTGTCGCCGGTTCGGGCCTCTCTGCTCCCAGACCCTTTCCTTCTAGAAGCTTCCGGAGTTGGGTACTCGCCGGCGAGCTACTACACGTCGCTGGGCCTCTTCGTCATCTCGGTCCCTGGGCTCTGGTCGCTCATCAAGCGCTCTGTTAAATCCAAGGTTTAGTTGCTTGACTGGCATTTTCTATTTTTTTGGGTGCTATTTGACAAAAGGAAAATTATGGGTTCGTTGTGTAAATTTTGGATTGTTTGGGGGGGGGGGGCAGGTGGTACAGAAGACGTACGTGAAGAGCGGAGGGGGAGCGGCGGCGCCGCCGAGTCAGGTGGCGGGAGAGATTCTCTCATTTTTCACGAGGAATAATTTCTCAGTCGCCGACCGAGGGGAGACCATCACGTGAGTTTTTTATTTTATTTTATTTTTAGTAAATTTTAAATTGTGGAAGAAGATATATTTTATGCAAATTTGTGGGCAGCGGTGATATTTTGATATTTCTTGTGGTCATTAGTTTGTAATTTTTCATTTTTCTTTTCTTTTTTTTTTCCCCTTTAGAATTAGAATTAGATTATGATATGCTTAAACTTGGTTTCAGAATTTGGTATTAATTGTTTGCCTTCAAGTTTAAAGCTTTTTTTTTATTCTTTTTTATAATAGTGTGTACCCTCAATCGCGTCTACAGTATCTTTCAAATTTTAAGATATGTCAAAAGGAATATTTAACATGTATTTTCAAAGTATCAGAGTATCTAAGTATTGCATAAGTATCCGACATGGCTACATCTCCTTCAAAAGGAATATTTAATATTTTTATTACTATTTAATATTTAACTGACAAATTTATTATACATTTTAATTTTTAATAACAGATTTAATTTAATAATATTGATATTATTTAAATCACCTTGATTTTATGATTAACTTTTCTACTTAGACTTTTACATTACTAACCAAACACCGTAAAACGCGACATACTTTTCCACTTACACTTTTACATTACAATCAAACACCGTAAAACTTGTTGCACAAATTCTGAATTTTCACTTACACTATCACATTTTCCATCTCCGTTTCCCACTTGCAGCAAACTAAGCAGGCCCTATGTTGAAGTATTTGTGCTACACAGGGTACTTTGATGCTGGCTAAAACAATAGGATTTATTCTGCAATTTAGCCAAGAAGATCAATCATTTTATTCATTTAAATATTTTGTGCATTGACCACAGAACTGTGGAACATGTCTCATTTAGCTGTGTGCTCAAGTACAGATTCAATTCACCATTGGTAAGGTTCAGCTATCAAAGTACTTGTTTCTTCAATGGCAGAGGAGGCGACTGGATCATATTTACATACTTTTAATCCAAAGGTTATATATTGCGTGATTTTTATTAGTAGTCTAAATAAATTATGTATATTAAGATGAACGGTTCAGATCATTCATATGATAGCTCATATATAATTTTCTCACGATCTTTCTGTGAGAGAGTTTCTCACACGAACACCTCTATATATATTCCCACGTTTGAATCCTAGGATTTATTTCTGTGTTGTCTCTTAAAAAAGGTTGAAGGCATGATGGTCCCAAGCAGAGGCCAAGCTGCACTCCTCACCTTCTGCACCTGCATAAGCCTCGGCAGCGTCGCCCTCGTCCTCTCCATCGCCGTCCCTGAAGGCGGCAACAACTGGTTTTGGCTCACAGCTCTGAGTCCATTGGCGTAAGCCCGAGATCAGCCTCCAGACCTGGAGAAGAAGAACATGATTGCTGCTTGTGTGGTACTAATTCTGAAATTTCTATCAACTCATTGCTGAAACTTTCATGCAGGGGAGTATATTACTGGAGGAAGGCATCAAGGAAAGAGGAGATTAAGGTGAAGATGATGGTGGCCGAGGATGGAAGCCTCTCGGAAATTGTTGTTCGTGGTGATGACGAGCAAGTAGAGAGGATGAGGAAGGAACTTGGGCTCAGCGAGAAAGGGATGGTTTATGTCAAAGGCATCTTTGAGAGACAATGATGGTAGAAACTATACATCACTCAGAATCATACATGAGGAAAGAGGAAGTTATGGCTTCTCATTGTAAAAATATGAGCTGAAGTTTTGTATTGCCATTGTGCTATCAGTTCATTAATTAAAACCAGTACAGAAGTGCAACTGTTCAATTGATTTCATTGAACTATGACCAATGTTGTATTATACATTGACACTTTGATCTCTAGCATTTCTTTTGACAATACCATAACCAGAATGAAACTGAAGAAATTAACGAAGAAAGATCGGTAACTTTTCTTTGTGGAAGCCAGCTCTTCTTCTTCTTCTTCTTCCAGTAGCCATCGCGTAAATGAAAATTCTTGCCATGGAAACAATTGGATGTCTGTTTGGTTGTCGTCCAATTATGAAAAGATCTTCACAACAAAAAGAAGAAAAAAAAATCATAGTCACTGGTAGAAAGAAATCTTGATTGTGCCAACAAAGCGACAGAAGTAACAGAGAGCTCACCTGGTAGCATATCAGTTTGGAATGATTTTTAGGAGCTCTATATCAAATAGAAGAGTTTTGTCAATCAGTCCTTGGTTCCTCAACACAAAATCTAGAGCTCTTTGTCCCTGTGAAACAAACCCTTTTTTTATAAGACCCTGTGAAACGAATACTGATCACTTGCTACACTAAAAATAAGTGGGTTGACTTGTCCATATACAACTGGAACAGCCCTCCTTGATGAATGCATTTTAAGTATTTACCCCACTCAATTCTGTCACTTGCAACTATTCCCTTCAAAATCTTAATTTTTCTTTTGGGTATGTGTTGGTAAACCTATTAGAAACTTCATTTTAGTCATAGATAGTTATAAATAAAATGTCTGTCACAAGGTAATCGAAACGAGAAAAACAAAAAGCCATTCCCGCCTTCACAGCCATTGCCACTTTCAACAAATTTTTTTTCCATCAATTATTCTAATTTTCATGCAAAGCCTGCAGACAACCTCTTTATTTATTTTTGTACGAACCTGCAAAATTGAATTAAAGCTCGTTATAGTTTTATCTTTAGAAACAAGGTAATTTATAGAGAAACCCCCTAAGGTCTAAAAAGGAGCTTAACGGTGTTAAATTTTAAGGTAAATTGGCTTTTTTCCCCTAAGTATATTAAGTGATGATAATGGAAACAAAGGGGGGAGAGAGAGACAGCTTAAAGAAAAAGAGGTTGGAGTTTTCTTTCGTCTCCTACCAATCTCTCTTCATCTCTTTTCCTGATCTAACCCCTTTCTCATTAATACTTTCAATCATGAAACCCTAATATCACAATTGTGGGTATTTGATGGATTACGAGGTGTTGATCTAATCTAGCTCCTTAGTTTCGAGTGAATTCCTCAATCCTGGAGCCCCAATCACTAATTTTGTGGTTTTTTGATGAATTACAAGGGCTTGATCTACACTATCAGCTACATTGGATCATTGTGGTTCTCATACCAACAGATCAACAATAAATATATGATTTTTACGGGTTTTTTTTTTCCAAAATTTCTACAAGTATTCTAGAAAGCATTTTTGCCTCTCTTCCTATATTCAGTTTCAAACAAAAGAAAAGGGTATATTTAACATTTTAGGGCATGTGACAGTCACGTGACCAAAAAAACTAATGCAGTTACCGATTTTAGTCTTCAATGGCATTGTGCTCAATTTTAAACATCAGGGGGGGCCTCTGCTAGACCATAAAACCTCAGGGTTTTTTCTGTAAATTACCCTTAAAAATATTTTAATAATCCCTTCCTCAGGTTTATGCATAGACTATATCCTCTTATAGAAAGGCCTAGAATTGGCTGATCCTTCACAGTGAGGGAGCATAATTTTGACTTCCAAGTTGTAACATCTGTTTCATCACTCTGAGTGGAGCTTGGCACGCCATTAACTTTTGGTCCACATGCATATCTTTTTTTTTCTCTAGATTCATCTTTTATAAGATCTAAGGTGTAGCTTTTCAAATATCGAACTTCAATCTTAAAGTAAATTAAAGTACAAGAGCTGTGTGCATGTTTATGTAGTTTTGAAGAAATATGCTAAAAGAAGCTGGGAAGGGTTTTTTAAAAAAAAATGAACCATTTGCTGAAATAGTAGGTAGAAGCTTACTCACCGAGAAGTTGTCGGTTTCGGACCAAGCTTATTGAAGTCATTCTCTGGATATCCAACTCAGGGGGTACTATTATCCTGCATTACTGTGAAGTAAACCATTAAGCACACGTGTATGAGAATAAATAACCAAGGAACTCTGTACCACAATCTAGGGAAATGCATGCAAAGTTCTCCAAGAAACACAACTCCTGACATTGTCATTTATCAAGAAATAGGTTCAATATTTTTGTGTACTTTGTTAAGAGGAAACCAGTGATAAAGTCTTCTATGCTAAACTAGAGAGCTCAACTTCACCTTCTGATGCCACCCGGAGCCATGCCTACACTGCTTCCTCAAATGCCGGTATAACCTGGTAACAGAAAATTATAGAGAAGAATTTAAAGTAGGAAAACATATTAACAACACAATAGATATAATTCAGGGTGGCAAGCCTAAGATATGGATCACACGAATGATCTTTAAATGGCAGGAACTCTCTAGACACCCCCCTGCGGACCAGGAATTTCAAGGGCAAGAGTGGAAGGGGAAGCACAACAGCAGAGGTAGAGAGTTTACGCAAAGGTAGAATTCTAAAGTAAAAGGTCACAAAACTTTTCCAATACAAATAAAGGTGGACATATATGACAAAATGTCGACAGTACCAGTTAAATGGCAAACACAATTAAGCACACGGATCAAAAATTATGGACGATCAGCAAAGAAATTTTTTATTACTTTGGGTTCCTTGGCTACATATGAGATGAGAAAGCGTCGTCACCTTTTGCATATATGTTCACTACTCTTGAGTCACAAACCCGACAAACTTCAAGCAAATATTTCACTTTTTTTGTCGGTTTAAGGGGTGGAAACCACATTTGGTTCTCGATCAAGTTTGTCAGTTAATTTTAGGGAGAGAACGGGAAAATAAAGAGAGTTGGAAACTTCCATCTTGAATGATGAGATTGACTGCCCATCATGCAACATCACCAAAGTTACATTTCCCTCATTGGAACTTACAATACACATCACAAAGGATTCGAATTCGGGTCCGTCCATTGCAAAAAATCTTGTAAGAGGAGAGGAAAAAGAGAGAACTAATGAGAGAAAAGACCCTAAGGGAGATAGAAATTAGAAATGAGGAGAAAAACTTTCAAAAGAATTTATGGTGGATAATTATCTTCCTTTCCCTCGAAATGGTGGGAAAATCCAACCATCCCTAGTTTTTTCTGTCCAAATTCACAAGCTTATCACCAATTTTCCCATTAAAAATTTCTCAAACAGCATTACCAAAAATGATGACATTTAGGTTAAAAGTGTTCACTCAGCCCAAAATTATGCTACAAATTGCTCTTCAGCAAAAGGTCCCTGTATATTCCGATTTTTAGAACCCGAAGGGCGATAATGCCAATACGAAAACAAAGCGCATGCAGCATTGTTTTTTTTTTTTTTGTGGGGACAAAAGCCTAATCACACGTTGAACTTGGTGGTGTGTGTGTTGTGTTGTGGTGGTGGTGGGGTGGTGGGTGGGGGGGGGGGGGGGGGTTGGTTTGTTTGGCATGGGAAAAAGATAGGGAGGCTTGACACACGGGGCAAAACAGGTTAAACACATTTTCCCCTAAATTTAACTTCTCTAATTAGTCGTGTAAGTTATATTAAAGATACAAATATCGCATCTATTTAGAAATTATTCTTGCATCAACTATACATAACACAAGTTTTGATTGGGACTTGATCTAATCTATCTGCATTATTCAAAAATAATAATAAAGCCAAACATGGACAAGTGTCTTTACTATATTTGGTAGTTTACATATTTTTTATTTTTATGAAACCACTGATACTCACTGTTCTAAAAATCGGATTAATCGGCCGATTAATCCTATTCAGTGGCAGCCCGCTTAATATTACATTAATCACTCTGATTATATGCTCAAGTGATTAATCGAGTCCAAAATGATTAATCTCCTATTAATCTCCAATTAATGCCCAATTAATTCGATTAATCTCCGATTAATCATTAGGTATTTCATTTTTTTATTTGAAAAACTTATCACTTTGTGTGTGTTGAATCGCTAAGTAGTTATATTGTGATGATGATGATTTGATAATGATCTTTTATTAAATAGTAGATGAACGTTTTTATTAAATAGTAGATGAATTATGATATTTTGTTATTGTATATTTGCATAAAGTGATATATGTTTTATGTTTTTATTTTGATTATTTTCAAATTAACTTATTTAGCAATCTTCTCCAACATTCTTAAAGCTCATTATTTGATTGATAAACTGACTAAATTTTATTTATCTTATTTTGCAAGTAAGTCTTTGATTTATATTTATGTTACAAAATTTAAAATCTTGGATTACTAATGTGAAGAGATAAGTTCTTTTACTTCTTTTTTTTACTATTTATTCATATTGTCGTGTAAATCATATCATGGTTTATAACTTCACATCTAGATATTGTCTTGTATAATATTTAGGTATTTTCAATAATAATTGTATATATTCATATGTAGTTGAGTATAAATATAATTAAATTATATTAAAATTTTTTAAAAACGATTAATCCGCGATTAATCTCTGATTAATCCGATTAACCATTATTCAGTGTTGGACCGCACGAATAATGAAACCGATTTTTAGAACACTGCCGATACTAACGATCCGATAATTCTGATTCGAAAGTGCTAGAAGTACCACCGGTACCAATACCAAATATAGAGAACTCTCAAATGTAAGCGAGATTTCACCCCTTGATCTATATCAAAACAAATGGTTTGAATTCAATACAAGCTCCGAACCCTAGTTTTATTCAACGTGCTATTTAAGCCATTTGTGAGGTGTTGGTCCATCTATAAAAATTCATCAAATTATGCGGTGTTTTTTTTTTGGACTAGTTAGATATATCATAGATTATATCTGAATGGGTGGACTTTATTATTATTAATTTATTTTGCTTCAGATGTACATTCCAGATGATAGGATCATAGATTCACATTCAAATCTTATAGGTAGGATCCCAGTCCTTTGCACACATACAGGCCTTCTACACAAGTTCCTTCATGTCCATAGTAGATGCAAGGAGAATGATCAGAAACCCATCATCCACTTGTAAGAATGTATCTGTGTGTCTTAACATTTTGTATTCAATTTATGAAATTAGAACCCTATGTTGCATTACCACGTATTATCCTAGCACACTTGCTACTTCCAAGATCATAAGATGAAGATACTAGAATCCGAAAGAAATGCCTATGGATTTGTGCTTGGGATCAATAGTTCTTTTTTATTTTTCTTTTTTGGAATTTCTTTTCTTTTCAAATGTAAGAAAGGAGAAGGTAAAATATTTTGAGAGGGAACGAGGGAGAGTGAAAAGGGGGCAGAGAGCTTGAGAGAGGAAGAAAGAATGGGAAGAAGAGAAATAAGGGTTTTGTACTGTTTCGAAACACACTTATGGACCCACGTGGAGCAAGTCTACAGTCATCAACGTGCTGCAGTTAGATGGCTCCATGCAGAGATTTTTTGCATGTGCCTTTAACCTTGTGTGTTTAAGCATCACACAGCTTTCAAATGTGTCCCGCAGCGAAAATGCAGGGTCTCTGTTTTTTAATTTTTAGAGTGACTAGCTCTTTTCAGATGGGCCCAAACATTGTATAGGCTCTTCTTTCTCCCAACTCAGCAAAGTGGTATGTATAATAATTCCCCGACTTGACCACAAATTCTTAGATTGACATGGTTCAAAATGGTAACAAATGTTTACATGTGCAAGCCCACACGCTAAGATTTATAAAAACATTATGATTAAATGCAAATGTATACTCTGATTGGTACCTGGCAAGAAAAGCAGAATTATGAAAACGCATGTATCTAAGTCATCAACTCAGTCAAATCACCTGTTCTGATCCAAGCTTAATTTGAAATAATCTTTATCATCTCCCTGCAATTAAGAAAACAAAGCATCAGGTTTTTTATGAGAGATGGCACCTTAGCCTTAAGTCACATTTTGTTTTGAATAACCAAACATTTGAGATTCACATGTAATCACAACAGCATGCTAAGAACATTACAAGAACAAAGAATGAACGAGAAACTGATATGCACACCTCAAATGAACCTCCTTTTGTCTTATTTCGAGCTTCAAAGATCCGCCCATAATATCCTATCGTATATCCATCCCAATCGACCTTAAATGCATTTCATAGTTTAAGTCTGCATCAGTCTGTGCTACTCAACCAAAATTCAAAAGATCAACAAATTACATATACAAGACAAACAAATTAACTAAGTTTAACCATGAAGGTAGAAGTCAAATTTTGAATATACCACAGTATAAAAAGAACCATGTATAGAGACACAATCTTTAGACAAAGATACATGTTAGCAAGGAAATCATAATTCAGAATAATGCAGTAAGTTTACACTGCATTCAAAGTTCATGCAGTCTAAATCATATTAAAAAATCAAAAGTGACAGTAAAATAGAAAAATACCCAGAGACTCACCACTACCGTCTCCCCCATCATTGGGTTGGACCTTCACCTACTCGCAGATCCTGCAGTTAATTATATGTTAGAAATTAATCCAACAAAAGAGGAAACCGCATTTAAAACAAAGAAGATTGCATGTCAGATGAAATGGGTGACCTTGTATTGTAAACCTGATTTTGTCTCTGTGTAATCAGGGTATCGCATTTTACTTTTCCATAGTCCTTTCCACGAAGTGCTGGCACTGGACCAGAATTTACCAAAAAATTAACTATTAGATTCCCAAATTATGATGTAAAAATATCCAATAACTTTGCAAATAGCATTGGAACTATAAATCATTCTTTGAACATAATATGAGAAGAAAATTAAAAAAATGATGTTAACTTGTTAAGGAAACTCGTGTGATTGAAAGAATCGGATTGAAAAGCAGTGTTTTAAATATCGGATATCGGCGCTATACCGGTCGCCAAAATTATATACCGGATACCAAATACCGGGTGATATATCGCGATATGGTACTAAATACCGGTTGATATATCAATAGTCAATACTATGACATTATTAAAAAAATAAACTATTATCCAAACATCATATAAAAACACCATTGAAATACCAAAATGAACATAGAATAAAATAAAATGATCTCTCAAGCAAAAAAATAATAATTATTATCCAAATAAGTAACTATATCGGCCGATATATCAGATATTTTATCTCAGATATCGGCCGATATATCTGCCACTGACGATATATCGGCCCATTTCGGTCCAAAATAATATCTAGTAATTTTTTGCACTTATCGTATCATTTTGGATAAAATATCGGTATCTGGTCGATATTTAAAACAATGTTGAAAAGTTTGAGTAAAAAGTGAAAGACAAATATGAAGCTATACCTATCAGCTTAAGTTTGAGTCAAAAACTCAAATAGATCTCAATATATTATGTTTTCAGGATTAACTCCTGATGCAAAACTAAATAAGAGAAGAGAGAAAGAGGGGACATAAATAAGAGTTTGTAGAAATTAGGAAAGATAAAGAGGATAATAATTGATTTGGCTTCATCACCAAAGGGATCTCTCTCTCTCAATCTGCACATCACCATGCAAAAGATACAATTTGTAAAACAAATCAACATGCTTCAACAAAAGAGTTTAATTCTAATCATCAATCTAAATAAACAACTACAAGTCTCAGCCTTATATATGCCCATACACTAAAGACTTTCTCATCATAACCAATGTAGAAACTAAAACAACTAACACAAATAAAGAACTAAATAAAGAAACTACAATAGACTGGCCCCCATCAATTGTCCCGGCTTGAAAGCATTCATCATTCCCTATAGCAAATGGCAAGGATCACATCTCGCATGAATCTCCTCAATCAGGCTAAGGTGGTGGTCATAGAATCGTACTAGAAAGTCACACAAAAACGACGATGGAGGAGATGGAGCTGGTCTCTATGACGAGCGGCTGCAAAACGATAATAGCTCGAGTAAAGCACAGGCTGTAACCAGAGATGAATCATCTCTGCTGAAAGTTGAATGATACTAAGATACCATGGGATGTCTAACTCGTCGGTGATGAAAGCAACCTCTTCAGAAATTTAGAGGCATATGTGTTGGCCCGAAGGCCCATCACTCTAGTTTGATGATGATCAACTCATATAGTATAGTACTAATGATCTTGTTTAATAAGTGACAGATTTATGATCAAGATCTTAGTAGGTGCATAGCTTCAACAAAGGATTTAAGTCATGTTTTGGAGCTAGCACGGTTTGATCCAAGAGCCATTGGATCGTGTTGGACCAAGTCAAGAAGATGAGAAGGCTTCAAGTGAAGACTTCAAGAAGATGAAGACTGTGTCTAGGTTTGTTTTAGAAGATTTTGTTTTTAGATAAAATGTAAAGGAAAGAGTTAGTTGGTGGATTGCTCAAGTATATATACACACACACTCTTGATAGTATTCATAAAAGAATTTTAGTTTTAGAAAAAGATTTTTACTTTGGAAAAATACCTTTTGGTTTTTGGAATTTCTTATATACATATCTTTTAACCAAAATCAAGTTTAAAGCTTAATGTCAAAAACATAGATATTTCACCATGTTTGTGTAGTGGATCATATCCATACACCATATGCTTTCAAAGTTGTTAAATATCTTGTTTTGTATTTGGAGAAGTTTTGGAAAAATCAAGTTTGAAAAAATACTTTTTTATTTAAGCCAATTTTTCCATATTACAAAAATAGTCTAAATCTTTTATAACATGCCTTGATTTTGTGCAAGCATGTTTGTTTATCAAAGTATATTGTTAAAACTATTTTTGTAAATTTTTCAGTATTTATGGGATTTACTTCAACCAAAAAGACCAAGTTTTAATCCCTTAACCATGTTTCCTGGCTTCAGCCGGCCGACCGAAACGGTCGACCGCAGCTTGAAGTCGGCCGACCTCAAGGTCGACCGACGTGCACAGACGTGCACGCAGTCTGCAGGAGGGCCGGCCGACCGACCCGGCCGACCGTCCAGAGAGCTCTGCTCTCTGGAAGGCCCCGGCTGACCGTTCGGTCGACCGGACAGAGAGGGTGCTCTCTGTATCCTGGCTCGGTCGACCGACCGGTCGACCGAAGGCACAACGGTCTGAAATATGGCCGTTGGCCGGACGACCTGGCGGTCGTCCGACAGGCCTGACAGACCCCAACGGCTAGTTTTTCAGACTCTATATACTGAGTGCTATGGGGGCATTTGGGGGCTGTTTTGATTGAAGATTTTTGGAGACTTTTAGAGCCAGTTTTCTACCCTTACAAGAGGTTTTTCTCCACAAAACTGAGAGCTAATACTTCCAATCAAAAGCGGAGTTTTTACAAGAGTGTTAAAAGAGATTTCTTTAAGTTTTCCTCCACCATCTCTTTCCTTATTTCTCACACATACACTTGAGCTATCCATTGATTATTCATCTCATAGGAGTGTTGTAGTGAGATAGTTTTTAGGTGATCAAAGTGTTGTGATCACAAAAAGACTTGTTCTTTGTTCTTTGAGAAGGCGGACGGTTGTGTTCGCATTGTTTGGGTCCTAGTGTGTACTCGGTGTTTCGGGTTCGGGTGCGAACTCTTTATTTGAGGTGCGGCCTCGGTGAGCTTGTGGGGCTTGCTTGTGTACGGGACTAGAGAGTCCGAGGGATTGTAGGTGTTGCGGCACCGAGTGATCCGGTGGGATCGATTATAGTGGAAATACCTTCGTGTGTCGAAGGCGGGGATGTAGAGCAAGTGTGCTCGAACCTCGAAACAAATCCCTTGTGTTTGCGATTGCTCACTCTCTCTCTCTTTGTCTCTTGTTTATATCTTGCATACTTTTATTGTGCTCATCTTTATAGCTAGATATTCATTGTGTGCTTAATTGATATACTTGCTTGGGTTTGTTTGCTAACACTTGTATTTAACCCAAGAGAGCCAACGCGCACCTCAACCCATTCAAGGGGAATCTAGGAGGAGTTGTCCAGAGCCCTTCACGGGGAATTCGGTAACACTCTTGTGTTATACGTGGTGTTTAGTGTAAAAGTTAGTTTAGGTCATTATAGTTTGTATTCCGCATTATTTGGCATTAAGTGACCATTAGATAGCCATCACCTATTCACCCCCCTCTAGGTGATTTACAATTGGTATCAGAGCTTGGTACTCTGATTTGGGTCTTACAACCTAGAGTAAAATCCTCATCTTTTAGGCTAATCACAATATTTTGTACACACACCATGGACTTCATGTCACCACCCACTTTGACATTCTTAACATCCAAATTTGGAAGGTTAAGATGTTTATGTACCTCAAAACCCTAGGCATCATGTTTATCTTGCTACAATTAAAGATTCATATATTAATGATAACGAGAATATTGAGGCTAATATAAAAGCCCTTCATGCTTAAAGGTCAACCTAAATGATGATTATTTATCTAAGATTCAACATTGATTCGGCTTTTGTAGCATGGAACACCCTCATCTCCCTTGGCGAAAAAAAGATTATATTATGCGGGGAGCGATTCGGACGTTGGAAGCAACACCTCCAACTTGTGCTATATGGTCCAAGGGGATAACCCCCTTGAGGTAACTACCGAATTCGAAGAAGATGATAATATGTCATATGATGAGCCACATCTTTTTGTCAACATTTGCTTGAAAAATATGACATGCTTAAGAAAGATAATAAGAATATGAAAAAGGATTTTGCTTGCATGCAAAAAGAAAATGATTCTTTTAAAACTAAGATTGCATGTTTAAAAAAAGAAATGTATGTTTGAAAAAATGAGAATAATTCCTGATGTCTAAATTGAATGATTTATGTGAAGGAAATATGGTTTTGAAATGAAATTATCTTGGTGGAAAAAAAAAAGAAGTTGTTTTTCAAGAAACTCTTGTTTAAAAGAAAAGTGATTGAAAAAGAACAAGAAAATGTTTTTCAAAAGAAAAAGAAATTGTTTCACAATCTCACCATGCTTTTACATGCCACCATTGATAATAGTGAGATTAATGTTTTGAAAATAGGATTGATTGTTTGAGCTCTACCTTGAGCTCTTGTGCACTTAACCACAATAGATTGGAGTCTTTGTTTTCAAAGAAACAAACTCCACATGTTCATGCACATCATCCTCATCATGCATATGCTTATGTTGCACGTCATGATCACACTCACTCACATAAGCATCCTAAGGTGTACACTTGCACACATTGTGGCCGCAAAGGCCATTTAGCAAAATTTTGTTTTGATAGAATACATCATATTAATTTTGCTAAAAAATGTTTGGGGTCCCTATAAGACTAACCCCCAAGGATCCAAAAGAAAATGGGTACCAAAAACCCCACCTTGTGTTTTGATGTAGGTGAGGGCCTCACACGAGTGAGAGGAATGGTGCCTTGATGGTGGGATGCACTTGGACTTGATGGACACATATATGAATGCATCACTATCAGGAGTTTTGGTGGGACAACCACCATGTTTGGAGTTTTAGAACATAGTTCCTTAGTTGGTAACTATTTCTAAACTCTTAGTTATTTACATGCTTATTATTTTGACATCATATAGCATGTTCATATTTTGTGCTTCATGTGGTAAATACTAGTTTAAATGTAGCTTTTATCAAACTTGTATATTATACATGTACAAATAGTGAGAACAAATTGATTCATATATGTTTGCACTTCATGTTCATTTGTACCCACTATATGCACATGTATAGGCTAGTTGATGATTCTTTCATTTATACTTGTTTTGCCAATTTTCATGTTTTTACTTCATGTATATGAATTTTATTCAAATCTAATAATATACATGTATATATTTTTGAGTCTCTTGCCTTCATGCAAATACTATTATAGACTCGTTTTATGTTTGGGATATGTATGCATATTGTAGATTTAGATAAATCATACATATACCTAGAAGTTTATTGTTTTTAATGAAAAATGATTTTTCATGTTTGTTTTTGAGCCTTAATGACTATTTTCATGAAAATGCTATATACATGATTCTTGTACACTCATACTTCATTTGTTTTGTCATGACTTTGATTCATGAACACTTTACGAGCTTAATCGATTTTGAGTGTCATCTCTTGTGTATTTGGTATGATTCATGAAATACCTATGCTTTGATTTCATGTTTTTGAAGGATCTTTAACTAGTTTTCAAAAATTAATTTAACTAGTTATTTATTCTTTAATGTTTATGAGATATACACATGATCCTATTATTGTTTCAATTGGTATCATTGAATCATTTCAATGGTATCAATTTGACTTATTTTGGTATATACTCATATTTGTTTTCTTATATATGTATGTATCAATTTCAATTCGTATCTTTTTTTCATACATATATATGAGTTATTTGTGCTTAAGTTAAAATTATTTTACATGTTTAAAGCACAAGTTGTTTATGATAAGAAAATAAAAGTTTTTTTTGGAAAATTCTCAGGATTGTTTTATTGAGAAAATTCAAAATTGTTTTATAAGAAAAATCAAAATTTTTTATTTGTATTGCCTATATGCAAGGAGAGCTTAACATCTCTTTACATATAGATTCATGTTGAGTGTATTGTATATTGAGGAGCTTGACAACTCTTCTTATGTGGTACACGTGTGTAGGGGGGCTCACATCTCTCCTATGCATTACTATTATACGTTATGGAATTAGGGTTATCATCCCTCTTTCATGTAATGTATAGTGTAGGGAAGTTACTTTACATCTTCTCTTCATGAATGTATATCGCATATAATCCTTTATTGATTGAATTATGTTTACCCTTCATTGGTTCTTTGTTTCGAAAAAAAAGGGGGAGAAAATTTATTTGACTTTGTTTTTACTTAACCCCTTTGTTGATGATTGACAAAAAGGGGGAGAAAGATTTTAGATTTATATGCATGTTTTGTGTAAAAGGATTGTTTATGCATATATGTTTTGTTTTGCAAATAGGAGAAAGAATTGATTATTATGCTTGTTAGCATGTTTACTCCTACATTTGCATACATGTTTATGTGCCTCATTGCATATTTATTTTGTTTCTTGTGATGCATGAGTTAAGGGGGAGCTTCTTTGAAGCTTTACTTTAATCCATGCATATATAACTTCATGAGTTTTGTCATCATCAAAAAGGGGGAGATTGTTGGCCCGAAGGTCCATCACTCTAGTTTGATGATGATCAACTCATGTATTATAGTACTAATGATCTTGTGTTAATAAGTGATAGATTTATGATCAAGATCTTAAGTAGGTGCATAGCTTCAACAAAGATTTAAAGTCATGTTTTGAAGCTAGCACGGTTTGATCCAAGAGCCATTGGATCGTGTTTGGACCAAGTCAAGAAGATGAGAAGGCTTCAAGTGAAGACTTCAAGAAGATGAAGACTTGTGTCTAGGTATTTTTAGAAGATTTTGTTTTTAGATAAAATGTAAAGGATAGAGTAGTGGGGATTGCTCAAGTATATATACACACACACTCTTGATAAAACTTTCCTTAAAAGAATTTTAGTTTTAGAAAAAGATTTTTACTTTGAAAAATACCTTTTGGTTTTTGGAATTCTTATATACATATCTTTTAACCAAAACCAAGTTTAAAGCTTAATGTCAAAAACATAGATATTTCACCATGTTTGTGTAGTGATCATATCCATACACCATATGCTTTCAAAGTTGTTTAAATATCTTATTTTTGTATTTG